>JAUTDX010001651.1:0-62566 GCA_030844895.1 Ambrosia x helenae | reverse complement strand
GCTTTTGCGAGCTCGAGCCGAGCTTTTGAGCTCGTTTCAGATTCTCAAATCACCTCGAGCCGAGCTCGAGCTTTGGATTTTGCTAGCGAGCCGAGCTTCGAGCTCAAGATTGTAGGCTCGAACCGAGCCGGAGCTCGAGCTTCACAAAACCTTAACGAGCCCGAGCCGAGCCCAGTCAGGCTCGGCCTCGGCTCGGCTCGTTTACACCTCTATGCCACCATACTGTTTTAGCCCAAAAAATGTTGGAGCAAGTTACAAGTAAATAATGAGAGAACTCAAATGATTTCGGATGATTTTATTGAATGCAAACATAGCCTTATATAGGCAAAGTACATAACGGTAGCTAAATCAAAAACAAACAAACTGAACTAGTAACAGGAACGCAGAGACAGGTGCTCTGAGTTAGGACGAGTGCCATCTTGACATGCTTATTATTCTCATCTCCGAACTAACAACCTCCAACGAATACTTCTAGATTGAATTATTTCCAACACCCCCCTTTAATTCAAGCTTTCTAACTCCCAATGCTTCCCTCAAATAACAGAAACGATCAGTACCAAATGGTTTTGTTAACAAGTCAGCAATTTTTGTTCTTGAGTTCTACAAGCCTTCAACATAATCTGATTAGAATCAACCAGACTCTTGATATAGTGGAACTTGATGTCATTATGCTTTGCTTCTACTGTGCATTGCACATTCCTTAGACAAGAAATAGCTGATAAGTTATCACAATAAATTTTAGTAGCTTTCTCCTGCTTATAACCAGGTTCACTCAGCATTTGTTCATCCATACTATTTGACAGGCTGCACTATTTGCTGAAATATATTCAGCTTCAGTTGATGAAAGAGCAACCACTGGTTGTTTCTTCGAACTCCAAGCTACTGCATTGTTTCCACTAAGTAAACATATGCTGAGATGCTTTTTTGATCTTCAAATCAACCTTCCCTAGTCATGTCCGAAAAACCAATCAACTTGACTTCACTTCCCTTGTCGTACCATAACCCTAGTCAATGGTAGCTGCTACATATCTCAGAATCCTTTTTTGCTGCACCATAGTGTCTTGAATTAGGAGCTACATATATCTTGTAAAAAACCCAACTGCAAAAGCCAATTCAGCCTTGAATGTGTTAAATATAGTAAAGCCCCAACCTAAGCTCCTGAACTTCCTTTGATCACCCTTTCAGAACCTTCACCATGTAAATTTTCCCTCTTATTCAATAGGAGTTATCACCCTTTGCAACCCCCACATGCAAAACCTTTTAAGAAGATCAGTGGCCATACTTCCTTTGGGATACAGAAACTCATCAGTAGTTTGATTTTATTCCCAAACAAGAAAAGAACTTAATTTTCCTAAATCAGTCATATCAAACTCTTTGATCATCTTTGATTTAAACTCTTCCATTAACACATGAGATGAACTAGTATAGATTATACCATCAAGATAGATGCATATAATGATTAAGCCAAGTTCACTAGACTTCTTGACATACACAGTTAGCTCACAAGTGATTCTCAAATAGGATTTAAGATGTAAATAAGAATTGATTCGATCATACTAGGCCTTGAGAGATTGTTGAGACCATAGAGGTGCTTTATGTAGCCGATACACCTTATCTTCTTGTCCTTCTACTTCAAAACCAGGAGGTTGATTAACACAAACTTCCTCTTGAAGTGACCCATTCAAAAAGGCTGACTTTGCATCAAGTTGATAAATACCCATCCTTGTTGAGCTACTAGAGATAGAATGTCTCGAATTGTTTCAAATCTTGCCACTGGTGCAAAAGTGTCGTCATAATTAATTCCATATCCTTGATCATATATAACCTTTTGCAACCATTCTTGCTTTGTATTTATGAATCATTCCATTCTGCATTTAACTTGACTCTTTGATTAACCTTTTTAACTTATGGGCTTGCTTGTCTTTGGTAAACTCTAAAGTCCATGTCTTGTGTTTCTCTAAAGCTTGTATACTCAACTATCATAGCATATTTTCCATGGCTTAGACAACATAGCTTCTTCAATTGATGTTGGTTCCATGGAAGACAAAGCTATAATCTCACTCATACAATTGGTGGATTGTTCTGGTTCAAGTGGATATGTGGTTTCTTAGGATTTGGGCTCAATGACTTTGTTCTTAGATCTCCACTGTTGCTAATGCTGCTGCCAATCACTTCACTGCTGTTACTACCATTTTGATCATCACTTGACCCACTTGATTTATCAATGTGCTGCTAGTGTCTTCCCAATCAGCTCACCAGTATTTTCATTATCACCTGATTCCCACATGTTAACAAATTCTGAAGGTATGTAGTGCTTATCATCTTGTTTATCATTCCATTTAGAATGTTCATCAAAAACAACATTCCTGCTGGTGATCACATATCTTTTTAACAAGATCATACACACGATAAGCCTTGGGTTTTGAGAGTAACCAATGAAAATGCATTTTGTGCCTTATCATCTAGTTTCTTTCTTTGTTGCTTTGGAACCAAACAATATGCCACACACCTAAAAACTTTTAAATGATGCACAGAAGGAATTCTATTATACCACACCTGAAATGGTGTGGCTTCATCAAGAGCCTTGGTAGGAGTTAAATTTCTGAGATACACAACCGTGGCCACTGCTTCCCCCCTAAATACATTACTCAGGATTTTTCTCATGTAACATACTCAAGGCCATTTCAACACTGTTCTATTTTTTCTTTCAGAAACTCCATTATTGTTCTGGGGTGTAAGGAGGTGTTAAATCTCTCTTATTACCTTCTTTTTCACAAAAACTCAAACTCTTTGGAGCAAAATCACTACCCCTGTCAGTTCTAAAAGCTTTGATTTCTCTATTCATTTCTATCTAACTTTAGCTTTAAATGTTTTGAATTTTTCAAACACCTCAGATTGTTTTGTAGAAAATACACCCATGTCATTCGACTTACATCATCAGTGAAAAGGAGAAAATACATGCTGCTCCAAGTGATTTTGTAGACATAGGTCCGTATACATCTGCATGGATGAGATCCAGCACTTCCACTGCCCTGGATGATTGTGCAGGAAACTGGGCCCTGGTTATTTTTTCATGAACACACCCTTCAGACACATTCCAGTGTTTCATCTTAGGTAGCCCATATACTAGCTGCTTTGTACACAGACTTTGTAAGCTCCTTTCATTTAGGTGTCCAAACCTCAAATGCCACACGATTTGAGTTGGACACATCAAGTGGAAAAGTGTTATTGCTTGCCACAGGAACCATGCAAACTGTCTCACCAGTGCTCTTCTTAGTTATGGTGCAAGCACCATCATCAAACACAAGTCTATGTCCCCCTTTCATTAACTCGTATACACTTAATAGATTATACCCCAACTCAGGAGCATATTGGACATCTGTTAAGGTTTTGTATCTCCCACCTGTAACTTCAAGATTCACTGAACCTTTTCCTGCTACATTAATTCTATTCCCATTTCCCATACGAACAACTATAGTACTTGTTTTCTCTATATTCTTAAACAAAGATTGTTGCCCAGACATGTGATTTGAACAACCACTATCAAGAAACCAAATATTAGGAGGACTAACATCACCTTTAGTTGTCATCAATGCTTGGTTTTCTTCATTGTCTTGTGTGGCCATAAACAACTGTCCCTTTTCTTCTCCATTTTCTTCACCAACAGCTGGTGAAGCTTGAAAAATGACCACATTTGTTGCAATTGTAACATTGTACATTTGCCTTACCTCTGTCATTGCCTCTACCTCGAACCACGTCCTCGTCCTCTTAGGTTTCCTCTTCCTCATGTGAACAAACTTCTCGCTTCCTCTCTTGCTTGAAAAGCTTGTTCTTCTGCTATATTCTCATTGCCTCTATTCACTCTAGCTTCATGAGACTACAAAGATCCCATCAGTTGATCAAAGGTCATTACAGTAAGACACTTTGATTCTTCAATAGCAGACACAATGTGATCCAATTTTATAGGTAACTTCTCAATACTTTCTCCACCACCTTTTGATCTGTCACAATTTCACCATATGCTCGTTGTTGATTGACTATCTTCATGACCTTTGACAAGAAATCACCTACAGGTTCTCCATCTTTCATCTGAACTGTTTCAAATTCTCTACGTAGGCCTTGTAGTTTCAACATTTGGACTTTAGTATCGCCTTCATATTCATTCTGCAGCAAACTCCATGCCTGTTTGGATGTGGTGGCCCCAGCTATTCTAGAAAACAGCTCATCATGCACACCAGTTTGAATCAAAGCAAGAGCACGAGCATCCTTCCTTTTTGTGCTCCTTAATCTGGTTCGATCAGCATCATAATCGTTATAACCATTCTCCACAAAACCCCAGGGATCTTGTGACATAAGGATTGTATTGATTCTAATCTTCCAGAATTCATATCCCTCTCCCTTAAAGATAGGAAGAAGAGGGTTCGATACACCATTATTTTGATTTGTAGCCATAAGAACACAAGAATTGATAGAAGAAAAGTGAGTGTGAGGTAAAGAATTGAGAGATTAAGAACCTGGATTTGCTCTGATACCAATTGTTGGAGCAAACATAAGTAAATAATCAGAGAACTCAAATGATTTCGGATGATTTTATTGAATGCAAAACATAGCCTTATATAGGCAAAGTACATAATGGTAACTAAATAAAAAACAAACAAACTTAACAAAATGAACTAGTAAACAGAACGTTCATGAGATTATGAGTGCCATCTTGACCATGCTTATTATTCTCATCCGAACTAACAACCCTCCAACGGATACTTCTAGATTGAATTATTTCCAAACAAAACAACCCACAAGTACATGATCAATTGATTTGTCTTCGTCCTCGCATCTCTTACATGTTCCTTCTCCGAGATTGAGGCCCCTAGTTGCTAACATATCTGCAGTTGGAATGCCGCCTTGAGCAGCCCTCCATACAAAACAATTAACCTTGGGCATTGCAATTTTACTCCACTCGAAGCCGAGAGAAATAGTCAGCCCATTCGGCGCCCCGACAAGATCCGTTCTAACTTGTTTGACCGAAAAATTCCACCTCTTTACTGTTTGATTTCCAGAACCAAGTACTGAAGTTATCCTACTGCAAAATATTGCCACCAATACTTAGTAATTTGGTGTAAATTAGGAATCTAAGGTATGACATCGTGAAGTTATCCTATAGGTTGAGCTATAGCTTACGGATGCCCACAAATAAAAATCAACCGCTATAAGTACTCGTTGGTATTCACCACGGACTACCGATATATAACCTAAACCATAAAAAGACTTTCATGGTAACTACCTAGCCACCTAGGGATCATCATGGTTAAGATTTAGTCTAGAAAGGAGATAAGAGATTACTTGGGGTTGTAAATGAAACGAACAAAGTCTTCTTCGTGTTCGTTCGTTAAGAAAATAATGTGGTTAAGAAAGGTTCATGAACACTTACCAAACGAGATTTTATGTTCGTGTTCACTCATTAAGGATATAAATGTGCAAGAACACGACTAAAATCGGCTAAGGCCGTGAAGGCTAGAAATGTGGAACAAAAGTTGATGTATTATCAATGTGGATGAGGAAGGATAGGGGAACAGTGAAAACAAGGCAGGAAATTAGGGTAATAACGTAAAAAGTGTAAACTATTTAGATAAGTTAAACATACAAAAATCTTTCACGAAAAACTTAAACAAACAGACATAAATGTTCATGGACACATAATCAAACATTCACAAACACAATTGAACGAATGAGACTTTTATTTATGTTCGTTCATTTACTTATTGAAAAAAATTTCTTGTTCATGGTCGTTCATCTATTAAACAACCGATCATAAATGAACTACCCTCTGTACAGTTCTTAAAATGTTCACTCAAAATTTGGTTCCTTTACAACCATATTTGTTACAAAAATAAAAAAATGCGAGTTTGAGTTGTAATTCTTTTTTCTTTTTAATTAAAACCGTCAAACAAGTTGCAAAGGATTATTCTTAACATTTCTTTTTAAAAAAGAGATGTTCACAACTTGGTGACTATGATATTTATAATATTGGGTTTTATACATATTCGGGCAATATAAAGGGTTCAAGTCATTAAGATGATTCCCTCAAACAAAATGATATTTTGAAACTTTCTTGGACTTTGACCATAAACTTGACGTGGTCATTGGGGTTGAACTAGTCATGGTGAGAAGAAAAAAGAGATTTGGAAAGCAAAAGGAAAATGCATATAGTACAATACTTTAAACATAGTTAAAATAAAATAAATTAATGCTATTTTAGATAAAAAAAAAAAAATTTAACGGTCAATAAATCAACTAAATGGGCTACTAACGAAATTCATTACATCGGGATACATTCGCTAATTGATCTGGTTGAAAACCCACGCCTAAGGCCAAAGCCCGTGAACACTCGCCCGAAGGTATGACAGTGCGGTGAGGTAAAACTTGTTATGATCAAGGATCGAACTAAGCGATCGCCGCCAAGTCTCTCATCATCACCCGATATCACAGAAAATAATGGCGAGAGTGAGAATCAAACCTGGATCACAACGAACACCAAGTCATTACCCTAACCATTCCTCCACGTGAATAAACAATCTCATTACAATATATTAATAGATAAACTTAAATGAATAGTGATTTCAAATGAATAGTAATTATAATAATATTTTATTCAATTAACTATATTATTATTTTACTATATATAATTTCATTCATATTATTTTATTTAATTAACTATATTATTATTTTATTCATATTATTTTATTTAAAAATTTATTATATTATATACTATTAATATAAATAACATAATATTATCTAATTTCGTTACAAATTTCATGTGTTACCTTATGTGTAGATTTCTTTATTTTTTTAACGTTTACAACCAAAATGGAATCTCAATTGTATAATTCATTGATTGATCAACACCTCATCTAAATCTCGATTGTAAAATGCGCAACGCGCGTGATTTTAAACAACTAGTACTCTAAAAAAATAAATTTCTTAAGAAATTTTCCACAGAATAATAACTAGTTAATTTATTGTTAATTAAATCCACCAACAGTTATTCTAAATTAATCCAACAATACAAATTCTACATCATCATTTTCAGTTAATCCTACCAATAGCAAAGCTAAGGTATGGTCTAAGGAAAGTAAGATGTAGACAGACTTACCTCTACCCCGTGGGAATAGAGAGGTTTCTTCCAGTGAGACCCCCGGCTCGATAATGGTTTTGTATCAAGCCTTGGACATAAGGCACATAACACTTAGCAATCAGGACAAGCCCGATTAGTGCATGTGGCCCTTGCACGTCTTTTGGCTGTCAACACCACCACATGACGCATGATTAACTGTCTGTCGTTTTCAACGTTATTTTCACAAAATTAGTAACATAACGTTAAAATTAGTGCAACTTTACCTTTGCCCTAAGAGCCACACATATATACATTATATGCGCACAACCGTAAACGAGGCTTAACAATATAAATTATTGAAGTTCTATTGTTGTGATTTTTTTACCTCCTGCTATATTGGGTCGGTGATATGGCAAAAGGTTAGTAATTGGTGTTAGTCCTCCAGTTGTTCGTCTTTTCGGTTCGAGATTTATTATCATGGTATAAAATGAAGGAACTGGTAGGAAAGAAAAGGAAGATTATGCACGTGGTCATTCTTGCGACTTCTTGGCTGATCTGGAAAGCTAGAAATGAGGCGATTTTTGAAGGGAAACGGGTTAATATTATATGCATATTTGGGGAGTTACAAGCGTTGTCGTTTATGTGGGTCAAACATCGCCTAAAACAAAACATATTAAGTTACGAGAATTGGGTGAATTTTAATTTATTGGACATCAGTATGTAATAGATTCATTATAGGCGTAAGGTGGTGTGTGATTATACTAGTGTCTTGTTGCAGTTGTAGTCTCGTATATTTTTTGGTGAATTGACATGTTTTGTTTGTCGATAAGAAACAAGTTTGTATAACCTAATTAAATGTAAGAGATTACTATGTAATATTTTTATAAACATTACAAGTTTACTTGAAATAAATATGGATTGACACTAATTAAAATAAAAAATATGACGCATGTCGTATCATAAAATTGACCTTCACCGAAATATAAGACATATAATTACTGGTTTTTTATGTCAGTCAAAATCACCTGATTTATAGTGTAAGAAACTTATGTAGCCATAACATATAGTATTGCTTGAAAAAACTAAATATAAGAAATTTTAATAAAAAAACAAAGCAAATAGACCACTTGGTAGAGGCTTATGCCTCTTAGAGAGGACGTCCTAGATTCAAATCAAAACAATGATTTATGTGGTGTAATTATGGTGGGAGTGTAACGTTAGCCGGTAAAAAAAAAGTCAAGTAATATAAAGGTAACATAAAAGTTCACAAGAATTCGTTAGTTGACCTTGGAAGGCTGCTGGTGAGATGGAACTGTCGTGAAGTTAGGTGGTAGCAGCCAACCGACGACCGTTGGAAAATCCCTTATGATTTACTCAATAATCAATTATAATTTCAACAACCTTTGTAGGTCTAAAATTCTGTGTTAGATTTAGAACAACAACATTGGTGGAGCCCAAAAACAAGCCCGACGAACACTCCTACACGACATATATGCATGGTCATTTAGAGCAATAACGTAAGTATTACTCGTCAATACAAGCTTTGCATATAATCTATGTATGTTCATTTAGACCATAAAAAATTGTAATAAAGATATATGTGACAAATATATGTGTAGAGTGTAAAAGTTAAAATAGTGTTATGGAAACTCGATGGGATCAGTCGGTTTTATTGTTAAACTAAAACCGTTGTCTCGTCAATTCAATGATGCTATATGATACATCACAAATAAATTAACCAGTTTTGAGCAAACAAGGCAAAGTCCTTGATATTAGTCAAATGGGTGATGAAAGGCCGATGAGTGTCTCCTCCATTTGTTGGATTTTATAGCCCGTACAAGATACTTTTTTCTAATTAAGACTAGTCTACAGTCTAGTGGGTGAAGGGAACATATTTGGTCTACAAAATAACACATTTGTTGCACATAAAATTAACGTGGGACAATTCCCATACTTTGTAGTGGTTTCAGTCCGTAACATTCGACCCTCTTTAAGGGTTAACATCCTTGTTGGTTAAGGTTGGTTCCCTTCAGGCGACAGGTATTGCGAGTTGTTGCTCTGATACCGCTTTGACAACCCAAATAAGGGAACTCATCACATAAGATTAGTATGCTGTTTGAGGGAGTGTGTTTGATCTATAAACCCAACCCACATTTGTTATTCATATGGATTGATGTGGGAAAAGTCTTATACCGTGTAATGGTTTCAGTTTGTAACATTTGCTAGTCGGTTTCTGAAATAGGGCTACCTGGTTAAACCGTTTGGGTTGTCGATATTAATTGTCGATACAATTTAATTTGAAAACACTAGTTAATCTTTTTTTTTCGATCGGTAACTATATGACATTTTCTTGTTACAAACTTTAGTTGCAATTATATGGATATCAATTTTCCCTCATACGTTGACGGAAATTTCGAGTCAACAATATGGCCCGTTATGACATAATTCATCATTCAAACAATATGGCCCGACGAACACTCTACCAATTAAAAAACATCAAATATTCAAACTTAGTTTACATCATTCAAACAGTTCAACAGTTGAACAGATATGCATAAAATATGCTTTATATGTCTAGTAGTAGTATGAATATCCATACATGTAGAACATCCAAGCCAATTAACAAATAAAAATTTCAAATAAGAAAAAACTGAAAGATATGATTTCTAATAGCTTTCAACTATGATCACCTTAAATCACTTTCACTCCAAACTCATGCATTTTGCATGTTTTCTCTACCAATATCTAAGTAAAACACAAATAAAAAAACGTATTGTAATCAGTTTTCAACGTCCAGTCCAATCCTGAAAACATTGATCCCCCGTTAGTCTAAGGTTTTATGTACAAAATCTTATATCTCCTTCATACTATTGTATCTTTTCTTTGGTGATACACTAGTATCTCATGCCTTGATAGTTATACATGCCATCAAAACCATCGCGAACGCGATAATCCACCTAGCTAATCTAAGCTCCATCTTCGAACCAACACCTTGATTTGGAGAAGTATCGGATTGAGAGAAGGCTTCAATATTAAAATTAGGGTTTGATCCATAAAGTTGTTGAATCCCTTCAATATCATCAACCTTCAAGTCACTTTTTTTCTCTCTAGGTTTCAAACTAGGGTACATTACTGACTCCTTAACAGAACTATGAGCTAACCCTAACACATGCCGATTTCATGGGTCGCCACGGACTCCAAATCGATCGCCACAGCTGATTTCTCGAGTTCGAAGTCCACCGCCCATGTCTCCGCCGCATCAAGGTGGAGTCTACCACTCTCCGGTGAAAACCCATGTGCTAAAACACCTAACACACCATCAAATGGCTCTCCATCGTCGTGATCGCCGTTGTAGAACCCGATTTTGATGTCGGAGAACCCGTAGTCTTCGGTTTCGGTGAAGTTGACCGGAATTACGGATGACCACCGTGAGAAAGCACGCCGGAAGATGATTTTTATGTCGGAAAGTTTTAAGGTTGAAATAATATTATTAGGGGAAAAAGCGTACGTGAGAGTTGTTGGCATGTCACGTGACCATCTTGGCTTGCCCTTAAAGTATCTATAATGTTGTATTGCATGGGTATTTAGTGGTGGTGGCGTGTCACGCACGCCACATCTCGGTACCGTTATTTGAGAGATGGTTTGGGAATCGAGTTTTCCGGTGACGGTGAGGCCGAGTTTCCGTTGGTATCGGGTTAATGCAACCTCGAATTGGTCGTTGAATTCGTTGCTAGAACTAGTTTCGGAAATTTGAAGGTAGCCAAAGCGTTGCATGTATTTTTTAAGATCTGATATGCCGTTGAGGTGACTGCCTTTGCTAGCGTCTAGGAGTTTTACGAAGTTGCTCCAGGTGGAGTTGTGGTGGTTTACGGTGGAGATCATGGTAGGTGCCTGCGCACTACAACAATTTGGAGCAATAGCGTGCGGTGGTGTTCTTGCTAGGAAACAAGTGGGATAGAAGAGTAATAGAATGAATGTGAAGTGCATGGTGGACTAAGAAATTTGAAAGTGAAATATGGATTATATAGAAAAAGAAAATGACATGTGTATTAGTAGGACATGTACACTTTGTAGCAAAGTGAAGAATATTCAATAATTTGAACCTAGAATATATTATATAAATATTAATAGCTTCACGTCATAAGAAGTTGAGTTAAATTTGATTTGATGAGACATATTAAATAAAGCTAGCTAAAAAGACATGTTAAATAACTGAATATAGATAAAAAGAAAGAAAACTAAGTTTTAGCTTTGATCAAGAAGTTGATGAGAAGGAATGGATAGGCATGAATGATGAATTATGAAGGAAAGGAATCATAATTATTTTTAATTCAAGTTATATATGTAACTAACTAACTATGATTCAAAACTAAAAAAGTTGATATAAAATTTATTGAAAATGACTCAAGTATTAATTATTGTATCACAAGATTTTATATTAAGCATAAGAAAAGGAAGTTATGTGTGGTATATATGCATAAGGATAAACAATGAATTACTTAATCTAAATTAGCTATAAATAATCACCTCAATTTATCCTTAATCTAGATCATTGTTTTCAATTTCTTTTATAACCATTTAAGGTTTGGTGGAAGCGATTATGCTGATTTTGCAAGTCAAGTATGGGCAAACGGTTGGAGAAGCAAGGACGAAGATTGTTTGTTGCAACAAGGATTATGTCCCACTTGTTATGATGGATCGGTTGATTTGGTCACTTTAGGAAATGTTTGTTATTCATCGGTCTTATCATCAAGTCTCTATGAATACTACACGTCTTTCAAAATAAATGCACAAATATGAGTTATAATTAATGGTTAGATACGCGTTTGCGCGAGTGTATCTGCCTTGTCGCCTCTTAGTTGTTGTTGGGGTTTGTGGAGTGTGTATAGGATTTTCAGGTGATTCTTTATAATTGATACAAAAAGTATAAGGCCACAAGGGGTGGTAACAAAATCATCACATTCATCACACTATCACTAGGGCTGTTCAAAACGCTCGGCGCTCGCCGATCGCTCGCCGCTCGTTCGGAATTTGCTCGGAAATTGCTCGTTCGATTTTCCGCTCGGTTGTATATGAGCCGATCGGCTCGGTTCGGTTCGGTTTGTAAATGAGCCAAGCATGAGCAAAGGTACGTTCGGCTCGGTTCGGCTCGAATAAATTTTTATTTATTTAATAATAAATATACACACAATTTACAGATAAGTTTATGGCTTTATATATAAGATTCTATTGGATTTGAGTCAGTATATGCAAACAAAATATAATCAACCCACTTAACACAATAAAAAAATTAACACTAGATTTAATAGTAAAACAATAAGTCATGAGGTGACGGTCTTAACTTCTTTATGTTAATAGTCGTCCATCGCTAATTGTCGCTTGATATCACACCTACGTCACAATGCAACAACTGTTGTCTGACGTATGCTCATCACCTCACCAGCCTCAATCTAAGCCTCATCCTTGGACACTAGGATCTCAATATTAGTGTTATCATCAGACATTTTGACCTTAGTTGTCACCCGAAAATGAAAACATCGAAGGAAACAACTCAATTTTATAATCGTCTATATTATTCTCCGCTCGATTCTCGCTCGGCGCTCGCTCGGAAAATTTTCGCTCGAAGAATGCTCGTTCGATTTACGGCTCGATTATAAACGAGCCACTCCGCTCGGTTCGGTTTGTAAACGAGCCAAACACGAGCAAAGCTCCGTTCGGATCGGCTCGGCTCGTGAACAGCCCTAACTATCACAACCAATCACCTTGTGTCACCTCATTTTATCACATTTCATCACTAAACCCATGTGGTGGTGTTCACAATTATCACTAAAACCATCACACCAAATCACTTTGTGACACCTCATTTCATCACACTCATTACTATTTTTTAATAATAAAATAAAGAAAATGGGGACCACCACCTTTGTCTTTTCTTCTTTGACTTTGGCTGGGACCACCAACCACCAGCCGTTCATTGGCTGCTTTTTCTTTGTACCACCAGCCACCAACTTTTTCATGTGATAAATTGTATCACAATCGTGATGGCCATCGCGGAAATTTGCTTCGCGGCCGTGATAATTTCATGGGGGGGGGGGGTGTTTCACGATCACCACGTCATCACGGACCACCCCGGCTAGCCTAAGAAAACATAAAAGTTTACTTTGTAAATGAAACAAAAAAGTATGGTATTCCTTCTAGAATTAGAGAGTGGTCATGAAATCGTACTCTTAAAATGGCATTATTTATATAAGAAAACTAGCTTATTACCCCGGGAGTGTCCCGGGGTTGAAAATATAATATGAATTAATAAAAATAATAAAAATAGAAAACATATCAATCGTAAACTCAGTCATACAGATCATTAATTCTCATTTGCGTCTTCACTCCTATCCTCAAAGAGTCCCGAAAAGCTAAAACCATATGAAAACGATATCAAATCAAACGACGTGATAAACTTATTGCAAATGGCTCAAGTTAACTAACCACAGAATCTCTCAATCACTGCATATCCATAGTATTCTAATCAGTAATAATTCATATTCACTAACCTAAAACCTAATCAGTAATTAGCTAAACAATCACTTAAGTAAGCTGCAACTATTCAAAAACTCATCACATTTCTCTAATCTCTCACATTCTAATGATTTGTATAATTCCTAACCTAATCAACTAAACAATCACTTAAGTTGGAAGTTGTAACCATTCAAAAACTTATCACATCTCTGCATCAAGTCTCACAATCACTGGTAAGGAAACTGCATATACGACACAGAAGACAGAACCTGAAAAACGACTAATAGCTTATTAGCCTAACCCACTTCACATATGCCAAGAAAGAGACTAAAAGAACAACGTTCATACCCTTGGCACTAACGAATGGAGAGCTTGGGAACAAACCACTCACCAACTTTGCTCAATACAGAGGGCTCTTGATGTATTTCTAAGTTCATTCCAGGTACAACAATATTATTATCTATTGACAATTTGACAATATTTTTATTTCTTATTAATTGCAAATGCTAGTATATGTAAAATCAAATATATATAGTTAAAAAATAAATCTAAAGTTAAAAAAATTATGTATAAGTTCATTCGAACCATATTATTATATGTCACGTTAGACCAAGAGGAAACCAAACGTATCAAACGCAAATAATACAAACACGCGTTAGTTGTTAAGGCGCACGCTTCCTCATCAAATCGAACAACAATTTAATTCATATAAAAAACTCGATAACGTAAATCACATAAATCATAAATCTACCGTACAATTAAAAAACCTACCGTTTTCCTGGTGCGGTGGTGGCGGCGGTGCCGGCGGAACAACGGTTAACGTTCTCTAACAGCGAGCACCAAGTGAAGCCAGATTACAGTTAGCCCGACGGCCGTTAATAACCGGTGTCGGATCCTCACACGCTTTTTTAGCAGATTCAGGCTGTTTAAATGTAACCTAATGCGCACAATAGCATAAACATAAAACAAAGGCTAATTAAGTCATAATATTCAATAGAATCAAATCATCAATAACGTTGTATATTATTATAAGAATAAGAACAATGCATACGAATCCCTATCATATGGATTGGCCAGTGATCTTATTGTTGATAATAACAACTTCACGAATGTCTCCATATTTCTGGAAGTGGTCCCTCATGGCTTTCTTTGGTGTGTATTTAATGTGTGTGTGAGAGAGAAGACAGCTAGATGAATATGGTGTTAATTGTGTTTTAATATATTGCAGTAAGAAGAGGAAGCCGTGAACTTAGATGAAATCAAAAAAAGATTTTGGATGGGGTGGCGAGAGAGAAGAGAGGGAGAGAGAGAGAGGGGAGGTAGAGCTAGGGTTTGGGTTTGTGAAGGAGAGAAAGAGAAGGGGATAAATGAGTAGGGTTTTTATCTATAATATTTTTAATTTATTAAAAAAACTCAAAAAAAATAAAAACAAACCATATGATGCCACATGGCATATTCAAGGGATGAAGGGTTGCCCCATTGAATGCCATGTCATCAAAGTTTAATTCTTTTATATATATAGATAGATAAGTGATGAAGTAAATATGGGTTACAAATCGGGTTGTGTGACTCCAGGTTTAACTGGTCGGATCAAATTGTGTAACTTCTTTTAGGAGTACATTAGAAAAAATATTAGCCAAATTACTTAAATTGAAAGATCTGTTGGTTCTAAGGAGGTTATAAATAAATATCGAATAGATAGACAAACTACTCAAACACGAATGATTTGAATTCCATAAAAACTGAGTTTCTAATATGCAACACATGGACTAGATTAACCATAAAGCACTTATATATTTAATATATAAGTGAAAGAATAATTTGCATAAGCCCTAAAATAAAAACTCCCAATTAGGGATGTTGTTGAATTACTCAAAAATAAGTTTCTACAACCTAGAACATGCAACATATGAACTCAAATGACATAGTTGCATAAAGCCCTGATTAAAAATCTCAATCGATCTGTGATGTTTATGAATTCCATCAATGGTGAGTTTCATAACTTGAGTTTATGCAATATAAACCAACAATAGTGTTTCAACTGTTGATTAAAATAAAACAGGTCTTAGAGTGGATAGTTCATGGATGAAATCATTTGCACATAATTAACAGGATCTTAACCTTGAAAGCGATGGAGTAGCCATCATTAAATACGCAAGAAAAGCTGAACTTGTAAACGATGGAATAGCTATGGAAGCTGGAATGAAGAGATGATGCATCTAGTCAGGGGCATGTTGAAAGGAAGTAGTCAATTGTTGAAACTTGAATGTATTGAATGTTTATGCGTCGCAGGACACAGTTGATAAGGTCCAGTTATGGAGTGATATTCGGGGTCTTATGAATGATTCAGAGGGATTGTGGGTTATAGCAGGTTTTAATTCTGTTCGATGTGCTGAAGAGAGGATGAATTCGAGGTTTGATCCGGTGTGTGCAGATGTTTTTAACGAATTCATTGCCGAGGCAGGTCTTCATGAGTATGCTCTTAAGGGTACAAAATTTATTTTTGCGGTTGGGAATAAACAGAACCGTATTGATAAAATCTTAGTGTGAGGAGTTTTTGGGTCGCTGGCCTATGGCTTCTTACAGAGTGCTTCCTAAGAACCTATCGGATCAGTGTCCATTGTTGTTAGTGACTCATTCCTTTAACTTTGGACCTAAACCTTTTCGTTTTTTAACTCTTGGTTGGCTCGGGAAGGTTTTGTTGAGTCGATTCAGAATTCTTATAGTGGTTTGGAAGCGGACGGGCCGCCAGACATGAGGTTTATGTTGAAGCTAAAGATGTTGAGAGGTGTTATTTCCCTAATGGAAAAAAGTGACTATGGATAAAGAATTCGTAGAAGAGCGGGGATTGAAGAAAGATATTCATAATTTGTATCTTGTCTTAGAAAACAGAGACTTGGATGAAGTAGAAGAGTGGGTATGGGTAGAAAGTAAAAAAAAAAATACTCTGCAAGATTGAAGTTTGTAGAAGGAAGGATCTATGTCAAAAAGCTAAAAATAGATGGGCAGGTATGGGAGACGAGAATTCAAAATATTTTCATGGGGTTATCAATAAAAGAAGGGTGTCTAATTCAATACCAGGTTTGCTTATTGGTGGTGAATGGGTCGCAAAACCAACACTCATTAAGAAGGAGGTTTATGACTATTTTCGAAAACGTTTTGTGGAGAAGATGAAGGTTAGACCGAAGCTTGAAAATATTGGGCTGAAGACAATTTCGGAAGATGATGCAAAGTATTTAGTTTCCTCATTCTCAGTTGAAGAAGTCAAAGAGGCGGCGTTTAAGTATGGAGACGACGTTTAAGTATGGAGACGACATAGCCCCGAGACCAGATGGTTTTAATTTTAAATTTATTAAGAAATTATGGTCTTCATTTGCTAATGATTTCCAGGAATTCATGCAGAATTTTTATTCTAATGGGAGTTTGGCAGAGGTGTTGGTTCTTTTTTCATTACTTTAGTTCCAAAGTGAAAAGATCTAGTTATTCTTACCGAATATCAACCAATTAACCTGGTAGGTGTTATTATCAAGACCATCTCCAAGGTTTTGGCTAATAGACTTAAGAAGGTTATGTGTGGTATTGTTTCAGAAACATAGTCAACATTTTTGTGTGGTCGGTATATTCTTGACGGTCCTCTGATGATATATGAGGTGTTGACTTGGGCAAGAAAAGGCGGCAATAGATTATTCTTATTTAAAATTGATTTTGAGAAGGCTTACGATAACGCGTGTGTTGGGATTTTTTACTGGATATTCTGAGGCAAATAGGGTTCCATGATAGGTGGCGTTTTATGGGTCAAATGAGTTTTATATTCTGCTCGGTCTTCAGTTCTGGTTAATGGATCTCCTACGTTCAAATTTGCCTACGAAAAAGGGCTCCGACAAGGTGATCCAATTTCTCCTTTATTATTTATTTTAGTTATGGAAGCTCTGTCGGGTATAATTAACAAAGCTACTGAGTTGAAGGAGTTCTAGGGTGTAGAGCTACCCAATGGAGAACGTCTATATCCCATTTTTTCACAAGTCTAGTTTATTTTGTGTTGGGGTGGAGAATGAAGAGATGAAAGTAGCGGCTGAGGAGTTGGATAGATGATGCGCTTCTCGTTGGTAAGTGGTCACATCAGCATTTTATAAAGATAGCTAGACTTTTGAGGATATTTTATTTGTATTCTGGTTTAAAAATAAATCTTCACAGGTCTAGTTTATTTTGTGTTGGGGTGGAGAATGAAGAGATGAAAGTAGCGGCTGAGGAGTTGGATGTAAGTTAGATGCGGTTCTTTTTTCTGATTTGGGTATTAGAGTTGGGGCTAATATGAATAGAATTAGGAATTGAGATAATGTTGTGGAGTTGGTTAAAGGTAGACTATCAAAATGGAAGGCGACGTCATTGTCAATTGGAGGTCGGGTGGTGCTGATCAAGTCGGTTTTAGAAACTCTCCCAAACTACTACTTTTCATTATTTAAAGCGCCAAACAAGGTTATTGAAAATATGGAAGCTTGTATCCGACAGTTCTTGTGGGGAGGTAATGCGGATGTGAAAAAGCTTCATTAGGTGGCTTGGGAAAGGTGGCTCGTCCAAAGAAGTTAGGTGGTTTGAGTGTTAGTAGATTGGCATGGTGTAATAACGCTTTAATTTCCAAATAGTTTTGGCGATTTCGGAATGAAAATGGAGCGTTGTGGAGAAAAATGATTGAAGCTATACACGGATCTAATAGAAGTTGGGAGGTCCTGCCGATAAAGGTCAAGTATGCGAGCCCATGGTGCGCTTGGAAAGGAAATGGCTGGTTAAGTGGAGAAGAGTCACAGGTTGGATGGAAGGTAAAGTTGGAAGTGGTGATTTGATAAAGTTTTGGCTAGATAGTTAGGTCAATGAGCAGCCTTTAAAACTATTATTCCCAAATCTGTTTCGGTTGGAAAAAAGAAGAAATGTTTGGTTAGAGAGAGATGATCAACGCCGGTTGGGGAAGAGTCGAATGTTTGGGATTGGAGTGTGTAGCCTAATTCTGACTCGGAAGTTGATGATTTAAGGAGGCTGAACGAGTTACTTAGCCAGGCCAGGAGGGACGGGTTTCGAGATACTTGGGTGTGGAAAGGAGAGTCGTCAATTGAGTTTTCGGTTCAGGCTATTAAAAAGTGGGTAATTGAAGATAATATTGAAGTGGATAATAGGGAGGAAGTGTTCAAATGGTGTAAATGGATCCCAAGTAAGGTAAACATCTTTGGTTGGAGAGCTAGTTTGGACCGGATTCCTACGAAGACGGCGTTGATTCATAGAAATATACATGTAAGCAATGGTGGGTGTACCTTCTATGGAGATTGGGAGGAGACTACTCATTTATTTACTGCATGTAAAGTTTCTATGGGGGTGTGGCAAGAGATAGTGAGTGTTGGTTTCATATGGTTTTCGAATAGGTATTTAAAATGAATGGTGTAATATCAATATGATGTACTATTGGTTGTGCCTCGCGTTTCTTCTCGAAACAGAGGTGATTTTTGGTGGTGAATGAAATTCAATTTCTAAAAAAAAAAAAAAAACTTTTTATAGCCAGGTATACATTAATACCTCTAGATAGTTAATGTAAAGTAGCATTTATTAAATTTGTTACACATTCATTTAATTAATTAAATTCTTTTGTATGATTGCGCATTGAATAGTTAATTTCATAATTTTATATATCATCTTTAAATTAGAAAAAAAAAACCACTCCAGTTTTCACAATTTTACTTTATGATGCCTATAAATAGCATTACAAACCTTGTTAGAGAAACCATATAGCAATTCATATAGAAATATTTTCTCTCATAGTTTATTTCATCTTTGAAATGAAGATGTCTTATGCTTCTTGGGTCACGTCAATGATTGTTATGACGACTCTTATGGTGCAAGTGAATGTGGGTATGGCACAAGTTTGCGACCCGATGAAGCTAGTAGCGCCATGCATTTCATTTATAACTAGTAATACGCCACCAGCACCAGATTCAGAATGTTGCAATGTTCTTCATGTCCAAAACGGTTGCCTTTGTGGCTATGTGAAAAATCCAGCATATGCACCGATTCTCCAAATGCCTGGTACAAAAACAGTTGCACAAGCATGTAGTATTAAAATCCCAGACCCGAGTACATGTACTTGATTGATAGTCATCAGTAACTATAACATATTGGATAAGTAGATGGCTGACAGATAATGTGTAGTTTATATGAGTTTATGAATGAATAACGACTTTTGAAGCATTTTAAATTTCCAGATTCATGTGTTTTTTTTTTGCCTCAAGTTTGTTTTTTACCTCTTTTGGAACGTGTTGTTTGGGGATTTCTAATGTGAACATGGAGATATGTAGATAGGGCTGAGCAGAGCCGTCCCTGACAATTCAGGTGTCCGGGCTGAGCTGCAAAAATTGTGTCCGTTAGCCTTAGCTTTAGGCCTTAACGAAATAAATAATATAAGCTATTTTTTAAGCTACGATTAAAGAAATATCAAATTGATGGATCAGATTTTGGTTTCTACTTAGGTTGTAGTCTAACGATAGAAGGAACAAACCCTCTTGGGGAGGTTGGGTGTTTGAATCCCACAAAGGGTGAAAATATAAATGGGGAAAGTTTGGCTGTTAAAAGAAAAAAATTGTTTCATAACAAAAATAAAAATTAAAAGAAAGTAAAAAATAAAAGGTAAAAAGTAAAAACAACTAAGTGTGGGCCTTTTTCATTTCATCTTCTTTATCCTCTCTAGTCTTACACCCATTAATAAACCTATAATTTTTTTTTTCTCAAGCCATTTCATTTTCTTCTTTAAGTCTTTAACCTCTTTCAACATTTATTCACTTTCTGTTTTATATAAACTACCATTCACTTTGATTAATACTTGATTAACAATGTTGGGGCTCAAACATACAAAAATCCATCGAATTAAGGACATCATTATTAAAAAAACTTGGATTGCGGGAGGGTCAATGTGCCCTCTAGAAATTGGGCCCGGGCCGGGAGTCCTCCTCGCACCCCTTAAGGGCCGTCCCTAGGGCTGAGAATGAACCGAACGAACACGAATAAGGCCTTGTTCTGTTCGTTTGTTAAGGAAGTTATGTGTTTACGGACAATTCATGAACACTTACCGAACGAAATTTTTTGTTCGTGTTCGTTTGTTAAGAAAACACTCATGTCCGTGTTTGTTTGTGTTTATTTGTTAATTTTGTTCATGAACGCACACAAACATAAATGAATGTTAATGGACACAAACAAGTGTTCATGAGTGGGAACAAAAACAAACGGACATATATTAACTTTCAAATAAGATCGCATTCACATATATTAAGAAAATAGCTAGATTCACCCAAAATATAATGTAATGATATAACATACTTAGTACTTAGCATAATTTTGGTAAACATAATAAAGTAGTGTCTCAAAAAAACTAAACTCTCATCTTAACTTGAAGTCTTCGTTAGTTTTATTTAAACTTGAAGTCTTCATTAATTATATATTTACTAATTATACTAAAAGTGGGGTTTATTGATCTCATATAGCCATATGCTTACCCCACATAAATTATTTATCTATTACTTAAAATAAATAAAAATTAAAGAATATAAAGAAGATTATAAAAATTAATAACTTCATTAAATTACCGAACACAAACGAACACGTTACCAAACATTCACGAACATAAATGAACGAACAAAACCTCTATTCATGTTCGTTTGTTTAACTAAACGAACGAATTTTTTTGTTCGTGTTCTTTCATTTATTAAATGAACGGACACAAATGAATTTCCCAACAAATGGGTCATGAACTGTTCGTTGAAAGTTCAGTTCGTTTGCAGCCCTATATGTAGATCAATAATGTGAACACAACTTATAAAAATTGTTTGTTTAACTATGAACGTTAGAGATCAGTGTTAACACACGGTACACCATCAAGTCAAATGAAAACATTTCTTTAAAGACTGGTGATCCGGGTACACCGATGGGCAAAAGAATATCCATATTCATGATCATAGATAACATTGGTGACAATGTCCATCACCAATTTCGGGGGAAACTCGCGGTCCAAAAGCCCCTATGGTGAAAAGTGAAAGTCACCCTTGGCTCTCACATGCTATTTCTTTAGGAACGAGACTCCAATCGATGACCTCCGCTAAAAAAGAAGTTGTCCGGATAACGCTACAATATTCTTTGGTCAAAAACTTGTTAATTGAATTATCATTTTATAAAGAGTAAATTGCACGGATGGTCGCTGTGGTTTGCACAAATTTAAAGTATGCTCCCAAACTTTTCAAAATTAACTCAATGGGATATGTGGTCTGGATTTTATTGCATCGGTGGTCCCTAACTTGGATTGATGTTAAGTTTATCAGTTAGGTTTATGTGAAATTACTATATTACCCCTCTTTAAAAAAATAAAAAATAAAAAATAAAACAATTGGATGCCTCTGTCTCTGTCAAAGCACAACCACCATCCTCACCACTATCATTCACCTCAATATATGTGTCTCTCTCTGTCTTCACTACTATCATCTACCTCCTCTTCCCCACCACCTCCACCGATACACCACCGCCTCCATCGAAACAAACGGACAACCCACCATTGCCTCCATCGAAACAAACGGACAACCCACCACCCTCTTCCCCCACAAACCACCAACACCTCCACTCCATCGATCTATTAATTGTCAATCCTCCAAAATATTTGAATAGATATAAAGTTTGATTAATTCACAACTGACTGCAATGATTTTAGGGAAGAATACAACTTTATCATTTCATTTCATTTCATCTCATCGATCCATCTATCAATTATTAGTTGCTTCAATTCCTAAATAATAATCCCAAATTCGTAACCACAACCATCGGCGGTGGAAACGACACCAAGTTTTCTGTTCAACCAGCCTCGAGTCATTTAAATCTGTTGTTGCACAACACTGTGATATACCGGCTGGTTAGCAGTGGTCGATTTATAAAGAAACAGAAGGTAGGTGAAGAGGAGCTGCTAATTTTGTTGCTTCCAGCCGATTCAAATACTGAAGGGAACACGATTCAAGATCTGGGTTTGTTTAGGGCGGCGGTGACAGTGGGTTTAGGGCGGTGGTGATGGTAGAGAGAGGGAGGTGGTGGTGGTTTGTGCAGGTGGTTTGGAAAATATATATAAGAGAATAAACTCTTTGGATAGTCTCTGTGGGTAGTTTGGTCATTTTACATGACTTAACTGAAAAATTTTAACGAAGTTAGCTGGTAAGGTCCAAAGTGTTATAAAATGTCAACGTTGGGGGTCATTGAAAATAGATGAGGGCATTTGTGCAATTCGTGCAAACCATAAGGACCATCCGTTCAGTTTACTCTTTTAGAAAATTCTAGTTTGATGTTTACCAACCAGATAATTAAATACGTTTGAAGATTATAATTCTAATTAATGATTTTTTCATTAATTAATAATCTTTTATGTGGATGGTTAAAATAAAGTAGCATTAACTGAATTTATGACACATTCATTAACATTAATGAATGAATTTCATATTTCTTTTTTTTGAAAGGTAACTAATTTCATTGTTTTTTTTAACGGCCAACAAATTAATTTCGAGTAATCTCGAAGTATTCACTAGACAAAGGAGTACTCCGAGAGTAACTCGCTTCCACCGTAATTTCACACCAGTTTTCGGGGAAAACCCGCCACCCGGAGACCCACTGGGGTAAAACCTGGCCCACCTGCAGCATTTTGGTGCCGGTAGGACTCGAACTCCCCACCTCCCATATGAAAAGGAAGGAAGGGGTCTCTCCACCATAAGAGAAATTGGCAACTAATTTCATTGTAGGCCGATAGATTTTGAACATTTAAATATATATAGAAAATCAAAACTCACTTGACTTGACAAATCTCGGAAACCCAAGTAAAAATCATCTAAAAAAAGCCTCTTTTTTAAAAAAAAAAAATATACAGGATGTAAAATACATGATATTTAGCGTTTTGGCAAAAAAAAACACCTATGTGATTTTTTTTAAATAAACAAAGTTGCATTGTTACATATGTAACAGTTCTGTTACAACAACTAAATGCTGAAAACATATTTAAACAGTACAACTTTGTTTATTTTTGTTAAAAATATCCTGTTGGCGCTTTTTTGCCCCAAATGCGTAAAAACATATATTTTACATTGTATATTTTAAAAAAAATGTTTTTTTTTACATGGGCTTATAAGGTTTTCTCAACTTAAGAGTGTTCTCATTTTATCTCTCCCCTACATATATATAAAATCACTTGTGGATCACAAAACAAATCAAAATTTCACAATTTTACTTTTTAATGTCTATAAATAGCACTGCAAAACTTGTTAGAGATATGATATTGAAATCCTTACAACCATATTTTCTCTCATAGTCTATTTTCATCCACAGTCTTTGAAAATGAAGACGACTTGTGCTTCTTTAGTTCCGGTGATGATAGTTCTAACAATTCTTATGGTGCAAGTGAGTGTCGGTATGGCCATGAATGTTGCTTGCGACCCAATAAAGATAGCGCCATGCATAACATTCATAATGAGTAATACTGCTCCAGCACCGGATTCTCAGTGTTGCAATGTTCTTCATGGCGAATATAGTTGCTTTTGTAGCTATGTGAAGGATCCATTATATGGAATGATTATGCGTCTGCCTGGTGCCATAACTGTTGCACAAGCTTGTAGTATCACAATCCCAGACCCCAATAACTGTACTTAATTGATGCCATCTTATCACCATCAACTTTTTGGATAAGTGGATAATGTTTAAGAAATTTTATGCAGTTTATATGAATTTATATATTACAGAAAAATGGTTATGATGTCTCTTTTTTTTGTTATAACATGTGAACACTAATTTTGACTGTTGTGGCTGAACAAGGTTATGAAGTTGTTTGTAGGTTTTTCTTAGGGGGAGGCTATTGGTATATTCACAGACAAATATTTTGACACATTTTTTTGAATGAAAATGTTATGTTTTTCATTATGTTATTATACTAGTCATATCTATACAATTCGTCAACCAAAAAATTGGTTGAAGTACTTTATACTGCTTGTATAGATTTTTTAAAAACAAAAAAAAATGTAGTATGACTTTATATTGCTCGTATAGGTTTTTAAACAAAAAAAAATTGTATCATGCCTTATACAGCTCATATAGGTTTTCTTTAAAAAATTGTCGTATAGCTATACGAACAATACAAAGTCATAAGATCAGTTTTTTTAAACAACATATATGGGCAATATAAAGTCATATGACCATTTTTTCTTTAAGAAAAGTTATATGAACCGTATAAAGCTATACGATTTTTTTTTTGTTTTTAAAAAAACCTACACTAGCAGCACAAAGCCATACGGCCAGTTTTACTTAAAAAACTTATATGAGTCATATAGTCTTATACGGCTCATATATTTATATGTGTATATATAGGATTCAGATTCTATGAGAACAAGGTTGAGTTGAGAAAATAATGAGAACTCCGACGTAAAATGTGAATTAAAAAAAATATTACACACTGATGTAAAAACGGGTAACTCCGCCGTAAAAAAAATGATTTTTTTTTATTTATGATGGTTTTACACTGGTGTAAAAAAGCGGACACACCAATAGGGATGTATACATAGCATGCCCCTTTTCTTATTGTGATGCATCACTCTTTCCGGAAAACCACAACCACTTAAAATGACGGCCATAGCATAGTTGAAGGGAACTTGTACACGAACATGAAAACCGATTAACAAACAAACAAGATTAAAATCATGTTTTGTGGTGGTGGCGATTCTGGCGGATGAGTAAGGTGGTGGAGGCAGTCATACAAACATGGAGTGTTTGCCAAAATTGCGGGACCTTCAAAGCGAGCTTCTATTGCTTCACTTGTGCATGGGTGTCGCTAACATTTTGTTTGGCCTTCCGACTTGGCAGCCGGTGTTTGTTGCTGAGGACATATCCCTTTTTGACAAGGGTCTTCGAAGAGCGATAAAAGATAAGTATGTGGGGGTCCAGACTTTGGGAATTTCCAATTAAGGTTAGCGTCCATGCCAATGCATTTGGGGGGGGGGGGGGGGTTAAGCCTCTTTTCGGTAAAGGATGTGTCTGCTTATGCTTTCGTGTATAGTCTAGGAAGTTGCAGGACCACATCCTGAGGGACAGTGGTGCTGTAGGGGTGGACTATAATTATGAGCTGACGTCAGACAACAATCACACGTTTCTTCCATATTTTGATCTTGGCGCTTTTACTGAGAAGGACACTGCCTCCAAAAAAGCCCAAAAAACCCCTAAAAACCTTGGCAAATGCTTTTTATTGAGAAACCCTACGGTATTTGAGAGAGAAGTTTGATATGTCCAAATGCCAGAAAGCGTTGCATAAACGCCTCCAAAGGCCCCATGCCCAATATTCCTTTATTGTCATCCCCATTGAAGTGCTTGGGCAACATATATCAGTAGTGGAGTATAGGGTTATCCTAAAATATCGACTTATGGTCTCCCTTTCCCATATGGATGAGCCTTACCCCTTTCCATTGTAAAGAGTTGCCGAATTCAACTTTGATTTCATGTATTTATCATCTTTTACAAATTTTTCGTTTAACTTTAAATCCAATTTTTAGAGGTTAAGACGCCGCAACGTGCACGTGTATGGTTCGATATTTATATGTGTATTTTTTCTCATTTAACAGCCTCGTCATAACACGCACATCCTAAGTGGGCTTACTTCTTTTTAGTCTATCTTTTATGTTCGATTTAACTTATGAGCGTTAACATGTCGCAACAAATGCACGTGATTCAATATTTATGCATGTATTTTTCTTTTGATTGAACAGTTCCATCGGAAAGCACGGTCCTAAATACATTTCTTTATCTTCAAACAACGTATTCTTATTATTATATTATTAAAAAAAACTCATATATTCGCGATTGACTATCATTTTCATTAATACTTAAATCTATATATAGTCATTCTCCCTTTTGAGAGTACTATGTAGATGTCATGTGGCATTGAGATATTTTAGGAAAAAAAATTTTTAAACAAAATTAGATTTATTTCTCTCATGTTTTCTCTCATAATTTTTAAACGTTAATATCTTTTATATACGATATTTTTTAAAAAAAATTACACTAAATTAACGAGCATTTTATTATCTTTCAACGAGTATCATACTGCTATATAAAAAACGGAGAAAAAAAACGACCAAATTAGCGAGCGTTTTATTATTTTTTCAACGAGTACCACATTGCTATATAAAAAACGGGAAAAATGAGTATTTTTTTGTGGGGTTTTGTTCATACAGGGAAAAAAAAACACAAAGGGGGCATGTTATTCATTAATCATGTATAGGCAAGTCATTAATTATGTTCAAACCAGTAAATATGAATTCTATTTACAACAGGTGTTAGCATTGGAGTTGTACATCGTTTTAGGTTAGGTTTTAATATTAGAGTTATACATTGTTTAAGGTTAGACGTTAACATTGGATATACATTGTTAATTTTTTTAGGTTAGGTGCTACCCGAAGCTTTCCTGCATGTAACTGTAAAGTGCATCAGTCTATTTCGTATGTAAAGAAATGTATTTAGGATTGGATATACAAACGCACCTTCATCAAATCACCTTAATAACTTTAACATTCTCCGGCGAATGGTGATCCTGGTTTTATCCATGAGACCGGGTTCGACTTCCATGAGGAGTAACTCACATGCCCTTCCTTTGTGTGAGGCTGGTTTACGTGAGGTTTTTTCCGTGTATGCCAAGCCAAACTCTAATACCAGCGTGAGCTCAGTGATGATTACATAGTTTAACCAGAGTGAATAAGTAGACTCCCCGATAAAGGGGTACGATTAAGCACCGCTAGCTAAAGTTGAAATTAGCCGTAAAAAAAACAAAAAAAAAAAAAACTTTAACATTCTCCAATTATAGCAATCGTTTAAAGTTGCAGAAATTAGGGTTCATATATTGTGACTAATTCCCCCAAATTATTAATTTTCAGTCCAAATTTCTTCAATTTCCAAATAAACTTACAGAAAATGCAAATCTTTACAAGAAAACAGTGTTCTCTTCATCATCTTTATCGATTTTTCTTCAACAAATTCCCACAAAAAACAAGAACTTTTAGCAGTTGCAGTAGCAGCCCTGTTTCTGACCAATTACTCATCAATGATACTGATTCCTTTGTGGGTTTGATTTCAATTGAGTTATTGATCACACACTGAAAATGGGTAACTTTAGTTTGTTGAAATCTTGATGAAAGTTGGTTACTTTACAGGTTTTAGTGGAAGGAAATGCAAGTTCAAGAACTGTAGTTCTTAATAGACCTTCTGTTCTTAATGCACTCAATGTTCCATTGGTATGATTGATTACTTGGCTATGTGACTTGAAAGTTATGGTTATAAGGGTGTTCATTGTTCGGTTTTAAGTCGGTTTTAAACTGATTAAACCGAACAGAAACTGAAAAAATAACTCGACTGAATGACAGTTTTGGTTTTTGGTTCGGTTTTTAATGGTTACACAAAACCGAACCAAATAAGTAGAATAAATCAAAAGCCGAACTGATGAACAGCCCTACAAAGGTATATATTTGCATGTGTTAGGAATTGAAACCTTTGGATAAAAACACTGAGACTGTGAATCCATAGGTTTCGATAGCGGTTGTAGTGCTCGCTATAGCGCGCCACGTAGTGTATAGGCCATATATCGCTATATAGTATATAGCGATAAATAGCAAGATTTTTATTTTATTTTTTTCAAATCTCCACTGCTTGATAATATGTATTTTTCTCATTTTCTGTTTCTCTACTTATCACTAAACATGAAATAGCGGGCGCCATTTCTTCGCTATCGCTACGTAGCATATAGGTAGCTTGTCGCTATCGACCGCCATTCGTTGTTGACAGCTATGTTTGAATTGAACATTTTATAGAAGTAATAAGGACATGATCCAACCCTTAACAAATCCCAACTTCAGGTTAAACTTACAGTGGCCAGATCATACTTATCTTGAATATGATTGGCCAAACGACTATTTGGAACATAATCTTAGATAATTCTAACAAATCAGAAACAGTCTAATGCGATAAGAATCTGCAGATGAGCAGGTTGCACAGACTGTATGAGAGTTGGGAAGGAAATCCTGATATCGGTTTTGTGGTGATGAAGGTGAGTTTGTTCTTTATTTTATAGTTTTCTTGATCTACAAAATTACAGTATATAGAACTGATCCTTTGTTTTGAATTTTGTTTGTAGGGTAATGGCAATGCTTTTTGTGCTGGTGCAGATATAGTCGCCATGCGCGATATGATCACGAAAGGTACAAAAAAACAACCTTTTCAAGTGTGGTTTATTTCAAGCTCTCGTTAAGACTTCAACGTTATCTTGTGCAGGCGATATTGAAGGAAGCAAAGAAATATTTAGGAGGGTGTATGGGTTTGCATACCTTCTACATACGTATTTAAAACCAAATGTAAGCACTACACCGCTGCTAGTGAGCACCTACCTATAAACATCGAAGATTTTGGATCGTGAAGTAGAACTGTTATTTTAACGTCATATTTAGGTTGCTATTTTGGATGGTATTACCATGGGTGGAGGGGCTGCAATTTCCATCCCCGGAACATTTAGGATTGCAACCGATAGAACTGTAAGTATATACCGTAACAACCCGTCCGACACATATAGGGAACACTACTAAACTACCATTAGTCAGTGTTGCAAAACAAGGCCGAGTTGACCGATTACTCTCTGAGTACTCGCTCCAGGGTAGGTCGCCGAATACAAGCCCAAACCGAGTTTTGCAACACTGCCATTAGTGCTTTCTTTCAAGTAGACTTCAGAAGTTCTATTGCACTGCAGGTTTATGCTACCCCTGAAACATTAATCGGTCTTCATCCTGATGCTGGTGCTTCATTTCACCTTTCACGTCTTCCTGGTTATTTAGGTATCTTATACTAACTGTTGTTCACAAAGAGTTGGTTAACATTTAACGATAGTGATATGAAAGATGGATCAACTTGTATGCAGGGGAGTATTTGGGTCTAACAGGAGACAGGCTCAATGGAGTAGAAATGATTGCGTGTGGGCTTGCTACGCACTATGCACACAGTGCGGTTAGTTCTTTTGGACGCTTTCCTTTTTGTAACATCATTTGTTTGGTTTTAATTTTATGAATACCAAGAGAACTTTACCTGCAGAAAGTTCGAGAAATTGAAGAATGTCTCAAGAATTTGGTAACCGATGATCCTTCGGTTATTGAAACTTCTCTTGAAAACTACAGTGACTTTGACTATCCAGATAATAACAGTGTTCTAAAGAGGTGAACTTATTGTTTTTTTTTTTCTTATCTTTTTTTTTTAGATTTTTTGTAAATGTTTTTTTTGCTAACGGGGTTTGATATTGCGCTTAACCTGATGATTTACTTCATATTGTTAGGATGGAAATAATTGATAGATGTTTCGGGCTTGACAGTGTTGAGGAAATCATTGATGCCTTGGTAAAATTTGATAAGTTTTACGCCTAAAGTTTTTGTTTGTAAAGATTTTTATTCTGAAAAACTGACAGGAAAGTGAAGCTGCAAAAACTCATGACGTATGGTGCGAATCCGCCTTGAAGAAACTAAAATCTGCCTCACCATTGAGCTTGAAGCTTTCCTTGAGATCAGTAAGTTTCTTCAAGATAACGTCCTCAGCTCGGTTCTGATTTTATTAATTGAATTTTTATTTTATTTTTTTTGATTTTGTACAGATACGAGAAGGGCGATTTCAGACACTCGATCAATGCCTAATTCGTGAATTTCGGCTAACTTCACGAGCAATGTCATGCCAGATATCCGGTGATTTTTGTGAGGTATACGTATATTAATTCGAGGTGATAAACTGACAATTTTAGCCAGTGTTGCAGAAGGCGGCCTAGGCGCTAGGCGGAACAAAAACTAGGAATTTAGCCCTAGTCGGATTCCTGGGCGTTTTGGCCTTTAGGTGGAGCCTAGGCGGTGGTATTTTTTATTTTTTTTATTAAATTTCTAAGTATTTCTAGGTATTTCTTAGTATTATGTGTATATATCTAAGTATTATGTGTATATATCTTAACATATTTTCAAAAAACACCTAAATTTGTGTATATATATATATAAAATACGTATAAAATACCAAAACGCCTATTTCCGCCTAGTCCCGACTAGTCCCTAGGCTGGACCTCACCGCCTGCCTAGCGCCTAGCGCCTTTTGCAACCTTGATTTTAGCCCATTGACTTATAGATGAGCCTATGTGGGTTATTGTTTATCTCAAACGAACCAAATTAACAAACAGGGGAAATGGGTTGGAGTGGTCAAACGGGTCAAAAGTCGTTCAAAATGTGCTTTTAATAGAAACAAGTTTTCCATCTTATTTTGTTAATGATATAGTTTTTCTAATATTAATAAAAATTTTATTAAAAAAATCGAGTTTCGTGATCCAACCCATATACTCGCCTTTTTGCCACCTTTAATATTGTTATACCTGAAACATGACACGAAAATAGTCAGGTGTTGGGTTGTCATATCTAACCCTTTCAATAAACAAGTTGTGTTTGAGTTGACCTTATAACTAAGCAAGTCGTGTTTGTGTTGACCAGGTCGACCCTAACCCTTTTAATTCATTTTTTACAACACACCAACAGGATTAACACGTTTACAGCTTGATTATCTATCAACTCATTTAACACGTTTAGATAAATGGGTTAAATGAATCTTGTTCGGGTTACACGATTTTCAATTGTGCATGTTAGGTACTTAGGTTTGGTGTTTCAAGAAAAAATAATAATGACTCGTGTTTGGGTTGAACGATTTAACCCACCAACCCAAAACATACCAATCCAACACAATTGACACCCGTGTTATAATCACATGTTTATTTACACATGGGGTTTGTGTTTTATCTAACAGGGTGTTCGGGCACGAATGGTGGACAAAGATCTTTCACCAAAGGTATTACATTCGCTACAGACGATTTGCTAAATTACCCTTGTTGCTTACAATCTTTGATCTTGCAATACTGTTGTTCCTGGAACACAAAATGCATCAAACATAGTTATCCTCCTCTTTTTGAATGGTTCCATCTTTGTTAATGTGAACTCATCCTTTGCTTTCTTAACTTTACAGTGGGATCCGCCGAGCTTAGCACACGTAACACACGACATGGTGGATCACTACTTTTCCCCCCTCGGTCCACTCGAGCCTGAACTAGATTTGCCAACGAAGCAACGAGAGGCGTTTACATAACCAACCATCTGAACAATCTTTGCATATGTTCTCTCCACATTTATTGTTTCAATATTTTTTAGAAAATTCATTTATTATATAAAATCTAGCATGTGTTTTGGCTGCCTTTTGTTTGATACATGTGTATCCTATTTCCTGTTTTATAATCTTTATTAATCATGCTACTAAATTAGTGACAGAACCACCACTTGACACCAAACAAAAATGATACAAATATCCATATGAACATAATGTCAAAAAAATGGTCATGAAAACACAGTCTTGATCAACCATCCAGGCTAGTGTCTTGAACTTATATTAGAAACAACCAATAATGTTTGAAAAACTGGGGCAGGTTTGTTATCATTTGCCTGCATAAACACAAAACAGGCACGGTCAAAACAGACTAAAATGAGTAATTTCAAGTTGTAGATAACCAACCACGCCTGGTTAGGGTGGCTTTTTGACACGTTTTATAAAGTCCGAAACTTTAATAAAAACTCGTATTGAAAATGATAATATACCTTAATCAGGCTGGAAGATATGATTCAAGCAGCATCCTTGATGGAGATGGAGAGTGGATTTCAACTTGCAGATATATAAACTTCCATTGTTTGTCATCTTTATCTTTGAACATCTCTGTAAAAACCCGACCCGCTCCATGTGGGCCCCGGATATGAAATTGAACCTACAAACATATAATCATTAAACATGGTTACATGATTTATTAGGATGTTGTAAAATTATTAAGACTAACCTCAACATGCGCTCAACACCCTCATCGTCTTTCCAAACTCTATTAGGGATACGTTGGCGGGCTGCTCGATTTCTGCTTTCTTGACTGTATCCAGTAATCGGTGCGCCGATCCTGACACGAACCTGGTATTTGCAAAGAATATTATTACAAAAGAGAATAATGTATCAAACACAAATCTTCAATACTGAGCTCAGACAATGAAAAAACCTGACTCTCATCCTGAATCCGGCGCAAAGCTTTGTTAAAAACCTTGTACCTGATTAAAATAATAACAAAAATTCATAAAATAACAAAAAAAAAAGGAAACATATAAAAAATTTAGGCCAGCAAGTCTTACTCTTTTGGTTGAAAGATATGTTCTTTGAAAACACCATAACCTGCAGCAGCAGCAGCAGCAGCAATTCCAAGGCCTGCCAGGAGAACAACACTATATGAAGCTCCTTCTGTAAACGTCATTGGCTTCTCAGGTATATTGTAAGTGGGTGCATCAAACGGATCTTCGACAGTTGTTACATCTTTCCTAGTCTGTAAAGTGCAAAATTAAGAGAAAACGTTTAGACGGAGAAAACCTTCTCCCATATCGCGAAGAAAGAAACGTGACTAAGCGTAAGTGCATAACGCCTAAAGTGAACGAACACAACAGAAGGCAGAAACATACAAGTCTAAAGGAAATATCATATACAAGGTTTTAACGTAAAAGAGTGAACATTTTATTAGATAAAATCCCAAGTCGCCTATTTACATTAGGGCAACTGTAATCATGTAAATGTAACTTATTTGAATGTTATAATCTCAATTTTAATCAGATTTATTAAATCAAATATGGTATGTTTACTATAAATTAGAGATGTACAAAAAATGAACGGTTCGTTCCTAAACTGACCAGAAACCACACTTGAAACCGGTTTGACCCACAAACCGATTCCAACCCGACCCAAACCGCCAATTTGTATATCTATTCCTACTCTCGTCACTAAAACCGGTTTCACCCGACCCAAACCGTTATGTATAAGGTTCAAATATTTTCCTTCATAACGACTGAACGGACCGGTTTTGCTGAAAAAAGCTAAATGTACACCTTTACTATATTATGTTGATGAAATGGTTTATGCAATGTTGAGCTTAATAACAATCCTTAATGGCTTAATATATAATAAACCAGTTGGGCTTTCAACAATATAAAATAATATGAGGTTTGACGATGTTACCTTGAGTAGGAGGGTGTGACTGTGAGCACTAGCAGCGATGGTTGAAACATATAAAACATAACGCCATGGGCTGTGATGGCTACAAAAATCCAATAGGCTGTGAAGATGGGTATAGGGTACCCTACCATGTGTCTTTTCTGTGATCGGGTATTTACAGCAGGTTATCTCTTTTCATTCACTACAGAAACAAGAAGAATTGGTTATTTATTTGTAACAATGTAAGTAACAATTGCTATTGAATTAACAAGTACTAGGCTTACATGTCGATTTCAGGGATATGAGAGATTTGGGACCAGTAGTGGGAGCCTCTTCCTTCACACCTTTCTTTCAATTTTGGGCAACCGATTATTCTCAAATTCAAAAGGGTAGGCAATAGTGTTTCTGGTAGATCCTTCACCTCTGGGCAACTCAAAATGTAGAGATGTTGAAGGGATGTGAGGTGTTGGAGCCCCGTTGAAAGTGATTCCAGTTTATCAAATCCGTATATCTTCAGAGATGTAAGAGAAGAAGGGAAAAGGTGGGTCAATTTACTAATATTCCTCACTTCACCTTCATTCCATAACCCTAGGTCAACAAGGGAAGCTGGAAAATTCTGATTGCCCCATTCTGTTTTGGGCTTTTTCACCCCTCCTATTCCAAGGGTAACCAAATTGGGAGGCCAAATCCCACGAGGAAAGGAAGCATCAATCATTGGACACCTTGTAATTGTCAGATCTCTTAACAAGGTGAGATTACATAGCTCAAGCTCAGGAATTGACTCCAGATTTTCACAATCAATTGTTCTCCAGCTGATTAGATTTGGTATCTGCAGGTCACGAATTTCCTTCATGTTTTTGCAACTTTCTATTTCCAGATGTGTGAGATTTGGCAGCTGGAGGTTACGAATTGACTCTATGCTTTCACAGTTATATATTGTCAACCTGGTGAGGTTTAATAGCTGAAGATCAGAAATTGACTCCATGCTTTCACAGTTATATATTGTCAACCTGGTGAGGTGAGTGGAGTTACTCAATTGATTTATTGTTTTCAGATTTTTCCAACCACTTATTGTTATATCTTGAAGCATTGGCATGCTTGTGTTGATTATCTTTTCCATCTCCATGTGAGGATAACATATAGTAAGTGACTTGAGATTCTGCACTCCTTCACCTGTTGTTACTAATCCTGGGAAGGAGACTTGTCTAACTGAATCACACCGATTCATAACTAAATGCTCAATGCTATTTGGACAACACAAACGCTCCATACTCTTACATTCATATATTTCCAGCTTCCTAAGAGATGATAGGAGGTTGCTCCCAATGTTATCCTCATCCTCCTCTTTCTCTCCTAAACTCACCAAATTTTTACAAAACCATACCCTCAATTCCTTCAACTTTACAAGAACTTTACTTGCCTTTACATCTGATTCCCATAGGTATCTTATGTCATTACAACTGGCTATGCTTAGTTCTTCAACCGCCCCCATATTCTCCATAACACCTCTCCACACCTCATCCGTAAGCCCTAAAATTGATCTTATTACCAATTTAGTGGTTGATGAAGCTGCTCTAACCAGTCTTCTCAGCACACTTTCACAACATTCTTCTATTATCAATACTCTTAGTGAAGGTAATGCTTCAAGTGAGACATCACTCAAATTTGGACAGTTTCTTATTTGAAGCTCTCGAAGGCATGGAAACATTGCCTCGCTATTGGTTGACCATACCTCCCAACTCGACATACCTTCAAACTTTAAAATTTGAAGTGCAGGGAAAGTAACACCAGTAGTGCTAGTACACTCCAAACCTATGACTTTAATCTCATCCATGCCTTGAATCGACAACTCCTTAAGTGAAGGTAGCTGCCCAAGTGACGGTAGAGATTCACATTTTCTACATCCGTGTAGAGACACATGAACCAACCGATGAAAAGACGGATCCCCAACCCAATTTGGAAACTCTATTCCCTTATAACTCTTAACCACAAGCGTTTTCAACGTATCAACATGTGGCCTGAGCTCATTAAGAACCTCCTTTTCAACCTCCTTTTCAACCTCCTTTTCAAGTGTTCCACTTCGAGAACCATCACCCCATTCCAACTCTAACTTAGTAAGCCTTTTCAAAGATAACTTCGCGTCTCGTGCATGCATTGAGCTTTGCACTTTGTCCAACCCCTCGATGGAAATTTCCCCGTGGAGATCTTTTAATCCCTTAAGCTCGCTAATTGCAAAGCCATTGTCTCCTCCGATGATGATCCTATTGAGAGTTTGTAAGCTTTTCATCTCACCAATCCCCAAGGGCAACTTTTTTAGGAGTGGAGTATCCCTTATGTCAAAATGCCTCAACCTTTTGAGCTTCAAGAAGCTTTCAGGCATCTTGGTCAACCTTCTACATCCAGAAACTATCAATGTTTGTAAATGATAAAGATTACCAACATTCTCTGGTAACTCTTTGATACCAGTTTTAGATAGATTAAGATACCGCAGGTGCTTCAAAGTACCAATGAAATCTGGTACCTCAATTATATTAAAATGGCTCAAACTAAGAACCCTTAATAATGGTAACTCGGGAAGTAAGTCAACCAAAATCTTGTTGGATAAGTAAAACCAATTCCTGCCTTGATCTATCCCAACATATACCGCTAACAATGTTCTCAAACTTCTGGCTCTTTCATACCCCCTGAACTTCTGGAAAGCTACATACTCCTCACAAATAAATGACATATGTCGGTACTTGGCTAAAGCTTCCTCCTTTATCTCCATCTGATTGTCCGACCTAAAAAAATATTCTCCAGCAACAAATGTGGCCAAGTCATTCATGAGATCATGCATCACAAAAAAAGGTTCGCCATTAGGCGCAGGTTGAAAGAAGGACCTTGATAGCAATTTCTCAAAGTATTCGTGGCCTAGGCGTTCGGGTGACTCGTTCAGATACCCTTCAGCCATCCATAATAATACCAACTCTTCTTTGTCAAACAAAAAGTCTTTAGGGAACAAAGAGCAGTATGCAAACAAGCGCTTTAAATCGGCAGAAAGATCATGGTAGCTAAGCCTGAGTGCTGGAACAATTTGATCAGCATTTTCTAAATTCCATATCTCATTGTTCAACACTGCATCCCATTCTTCTCCTTCAGTTCTTGTCCTTAGCAACCTTCCAATTGCCTTTAAAGCTAGAGGCAAAGCACCACATTTTTTTACAATACCTTCAGCTTGTGGTTTAAGTGTTGCATGCGAGTCAAAGTTATTTGCACCCAATGCATGTAGAGCTAATAAAGACAAAGCATCTTCATGCGCCAAACTCTCGAGATGGTCTAGATGACTGAACCCTATCTTTTTAAGCAGATGTTGCTGGCGAGTAGTGATGATTACCCTACTTCCAATAGCCCAAAATGAAATGGACGCACTAAGTTTTCCCAGTCATCATAGTTTTCAGTCCACACATCATCGAGTACTAGTAGAAATCGTTTGTCTTTAAACTGCTCTTGAAGAGCAACTTGAAGCTTATTTAAATTTGCATACTCCTTGACTTCCTCGGACACATCTTGAAGGATGGTCTTGCTTATCTTAAAAATATCAAAATCATCAGAAACACACACCCATGCCATGAGGTCAAAGTGACCCTTCACCTGTGGATCGTTGTACAATATTCTAGCCAGAGTGGTTTTCCCAACCCCACCCATACCAACTATGGGTACGATAATAAAGTTATCTTTAGATGGCTCATCCTGCAACAACTTGTTGATCAACTTCTCTGTCTCACCTTTTCGTCCAACAACATCAGATTCTAGCAAAGAGGTTTCATCTCTTCTACTAGTACTTTTTTGCTTTTCATCTTTCACAATCAAACCCAGATCAGACTTTTGTTTTTCTAGTTGTTGCAACTGGGTGGTAATTTCATCTAACTTGGGACTCAACCTATTACTTAGTGAGAACTTTGTGCAGCAACTTGGGATGAGCTTTCTTACCATGCTGGTGGATGCTGCAGGTTCCTGCAGGGTGAGCTCACGATGCATAGCTTCAGTAGCCACATCGTCGAGTACGTCATCGATATCGTAAGCCAAATGTTGGAGACTATTGAGCCATAGTCTAACAGATTCATTAGTCATTTCCTTGTGAGAAGCATCATTAAGCAGAGCTTGGACATGGGACAACGAGATCCCCAGTTGCTTCAGCTCTGAGTGAATGTTTTGAGAGCGAGCATATTTCTTGAAGGCTTCATCAGCTAGCTTCTGAAAAATGACTTGGATGAGGGCAGCAGCAGCGGTTTCAGCCATTGTTATTGTTAACAGGGAAGGAAACAAGTAAGCTGGAAATTGGAATGAGAGTAGTAGTTGTTGGTCTGTAATCTGTATGTAAAATTGTGATAAGATATTAAGATAGAATGGAGTGTTCTGATTGAAGATAAGAAATGAGTGGTCATGTTATGTTTAATAATTAGACATTTGAACCAAATGTCTTGGTCAACAGCTTTTAATATATTGTACAAGAGGTAGTTCTTTATTGATTAACATACAATTATTTTTAGATACTTCATTTTTATTATTTGTGATGCTGTTAGAAAACAGTTTACTGTTTTTGTAAAAAAAAAAAAAAAAAAAAAAAAAAAACAAACAGAGTAAGCTATACAAAAAGAAAGCTATAATCTGAAAGTATGACCATAGTCTTGATCTATGCTTGAACTTATCTCTTACCTCATTCATCTTTGAAGTATCACTATAGACATAGGTATCAAAATGACTACAGTTGTGCTAATGTGTTTCTTTGCAAAAATCAAACTTATTATTATCTCGTTTTTTCATAGTCTTAAATATCATCAATTTCAATGGACAAACCTCAACAATGCATTAGTCTTTACAGCTTTTTTAGGCCCAGTTTGTTGATTCTGATCCAAACTCCATGTTTTAATCCCTAGTTTGATGGCAGCCACGGATATTCGACAACCAGCAGCTGATTTCGACTCTTGGGAGTTTGAGGGTGATCTTGGGTCGTGATATGAAGGAATGGAAGGCGTGGAATCAAAGATTTTAAGGCTTGGGATCGATAATTGCAAGTATTTGATTTAATATGTTGTTACTTTGTGTTTTAAGACATTATCACCATGACTTTGCTTGGTCTTGAACCCATGTTTTTATGATTTACAGTACTATCTTTGGTAAAATTTGATAAGTTTTACGCCTAAAGTTTTAGTTTGTAAAGATAATGATACTGAAAAACCGACAGGAAAGTGAAGCTGCAAAAACTCATGACGTATGGTGTGAATCCGCCTTGAAGAAACTAAAATATGCCTCACCGCTGAGCTTGAAGCTTTCCTTGAGATCAGTAAGTCTCTTCAAGATAACTCCCTCAGCTCGGTTCTGATTTTATTAATTGAAATTTTTGTTTAATTTTGTATAGGTACGAGAAGGGCAATTTCAGACACTCGATCAATGCCTAATTCGTGAATTTCGGCTAACTTCACGAGCAATGTCATGTCAGATATCCGGTGATTTTTTTTCTGAGCAAATCAATTTAACAAACAGGGGAAACTGGAGTGGTCAAACGGGTCAAAATTCATTCAAACTCTGCTTTTAGTACAGAAGTTTTCCATCTTTATCTTATATTGTTGTATTCACGGTTTAGATTATTATGTTAATGATAGTACTTTTTCTAATCATAATTCACTAGTTAATAAAAAATTTTAAAAACCAAAGTTTCGAGATCCAACCCTTATACTCGCCTTTTTGAGTTTTGACACTTCTAATATTGTTATAATTAGGCGTGACAATTTCCGACACAACATAAAACATGGCATGAAGATAATCAGGTGCTGGGTAGCGGGTTGTTGTATCTAACCAGTTTAATAAACGAGTTGTGTTTGGGTTGACCTTATTATTAAGCAAGTATGTTTGTGTTGACTAGGTCGACCCTAACCCTTTTAATTCATTTTTTACAACACACCAACCGGGTTAAAAGGTTTACAACTTGATTAGCATCTGCCAACTCATTTGAAACGTTTAGATAAATGGATTAAATGAGTCATGTTGGGTTACATGATTTTCAATTGTGCATGGTTAGGGTTGATGTTTCAAACAAAAGTAATAGTGATTCGCGTTTGGGTTGAACGATTTACCCGTCCACCCAAAACATACCAACCCAACATTATTAATACCCCCTATTATAATCACTGTTTATCTACTCATGGGGATTGTGTTTTATCTAACAGGGCGTTCGGGCACGAATGGTGGATAAAGATCTTGCACCAAAGGTATTAACATTCACTACATATCATTTGCTAAATTACTCTTGTTGCTTAGAATCTTAGATCTTGCAATACTGGTGTTCCTGGAATGCATCAAACATAATAATTATACTCCTAAATTTGTTCTTGAATGCTTCCTTATTTGTTAACATAATAACATAAACACATCTACTTTGCTTTCTTAACTTTACAGTGGGACCCGCCGAGCTTAGCACACGTAACACACGACATGGTCGATCACTACTTTTCTCCCCTCGGTCCACTCAAGCCTGAACTGGATTTGCCAACGAAGCAACGAGAGGCGTTTACATAACCATCTATAGATAAAAGTGACTATTGATTTCTAACAGTTACAACCATCTATATTAATGTTCTCTACATGCATTGTTTCAATCATTTTTCAACTATTAGCAATTTTCCGCCACCAGTCCCAACTAAAAAATGTGTGCTGATAATCCCAACTTTTAATACATTGGTCACCAATGCACTATAACTAACTGAATATTAACTGATTTTCTAAATGAAACATATTTATTTTTAGTCATAGTCTGTTGGTGGCCAATGTGTTAAAAGGTAAGACCGTCAGCACATATTTTGCTAATTGGGACTGGTGGTGACCAATAATTGATAGTTAGATTATTTAAATCCAATACTCCATCAAATCTAGTATGTCTTTAGCTGCCTTTTGTTTGATACATATGTATCCTATTTCCTGTTCTAAAATCTTTTATTAATAATGTTGAAGAAATTAGTGACAGAACCACCACTCAATACCAAACAAAAATGATACAAATATCTATATGAACACAATGTCAAAAAAAATGGTCATGAAAACACAGTCTTGATCAACCATCCAGGCTAGTGTCTTGAACTTATATTAGAAACAACCAATCATGTTCGAAAAACCGGGGCACGTTTGCTATCATTTGCCTGCATAAACACAAAACAGGCACGGTCAAAACAGGCCGCGTTAAAAATGAGTAATTTCAAGTCATAGATAACGAAGCACGCCTGGTTAGGGTGGCTTTTGACACGTTTTATAAAGTCTGAAACTTTGATAAAAACTTGTATTGAAAATGATAATATACCTTAATCAGGCTGGAAGATATGATTCAAGTAGCATTCTTGATGGAGATGGAGAGTGGATTTCAACTTGCAGATACATAAACTTCCATTGTTTGTCATCTTTGTCTTTGAACATCTCTGTAAAAACCCGACCCGCTCCATGTGGGCCCCGGATATGAAACTGAACCTACAAATATATAATCATTAAATAAAATGAAAACAAAATCCGGCAAGGCGGAATCCATTTCTAGAAATCTTCAAACATGGTTACATGATTTATTAGGACGTAAAATTATTAAGACTAACCTCAACATGCTCAACACCCTCATCGTCTTTCCAAACTCTATTAGGGATCCGTTGGCGGGCTGCTCTATTTCTACTTTCTTGACCGTATCCGGTAATCGGTGCGCCGATCCTGACACGAACCTGGTACCCGCAAAGAATATTATTACAAAAGAGAATAATGTATCAAACACAAATCTTGAATACTGAGTTCAGACAATGAAAAAAAACCTGACTCTCATCTTGAATTCTGCGCAGAGCTTTGTTAAAAACCTTGTACCTGATTAAAAAGATAACAAAAGTCCATAAAATAACAAACAAAAATATTTAATGTGACAAATATAAAGTTTAGGCTACCAAGTCTTACTCTTTTGGTTCAAAGATAAGTTCTTTGAAAACACCATAACCTGCGGCCGCAGCAATTCCAAGGCCCGCCAGGATAACAACACTATATGAAGCTCCTTCTGTAAATGTCATTGGCTTCTCTGGTATATTGTAAGTGGGTGCATCAAACGGATCTTCGACGGTTGTTACATCTTTCCTAGTCTGTAAAGTAAGTGCAAAAATAAGAGAAAACGTTTAGACGATAAATGGCCAAAAAGTGTATTAAACTATTAATTAACACATTAATTAAAATCTAGAACCTATGGCTAAAAATGAACATTGCCTAAGGTAAATTCCAATTCCTATACAAATTCCATTCCTATTCCATTTATTCTACAACAGAATATGTTATCATTTGAACTCAGGTTCCAATTCTAACGAAATCTGCAAACCAAAGAGGTTAGGATAGAATTCACATTCCGATTCTATTGAACTCAAGCGAACCAGACGCCACCTCATCTTACGATCTATGTTGTCAAAATCCATTTGGGCGTGCACCTAGGCCCTCAAACAAGGAGAGGCGAGTCACAAAGAAAGCGCCATGCGGCCCATGGTTTAAAAAAATGCTTGAGGCGTGCGCCTCGAGGCGCGCCTCAAGGGGATTCGGTCTGAAAACGCTTCTGAGGCGGCGCCTCACGTGTTTGAACAGTAGTATGCGCCTCACAAGACTGAGGCGTTATGAAAAGTTGCGCCTCAGGGGGTTTTCAAGTATATTTTTGGTGTTTTCGACTTTTTGTGACATTTTATGTCTTTTTTATGTGTGTTTTTGATTTTTTGATGAATTTGATGATGAAATTAGTTAGCATTTTATTTTTTGAAAGATATATAATTATTTATTTAATTTTTTAATTCCGCCTCGGGCTTACGCCTTGGTTCGCCTCGAGGCTTACGCCTCGTGAGGCGAAGGGAAAACGCCTCGAGGCTCGTTTCCGTTCTTTTAAACTTTGATGCGGCCTTCCAGACGCTCAGGCTTACGTTCCAGCGAGGTGTTGGCAAAGTTCCCGCCAGATGTAAATTCCATTAAAATCTACAAATTCCGGATATGTTCCCGCAAGGTTTTGTAATCCCTAAAGAAGCCTAAAAGGCTAAAACAAGTCAAAAACTCCTAAAAATGGTTACTTTATGCTATACGCCTTGCTTATCTTCAGCCCTCGCTATTTAAGCGCCTTGTGCCTAGGCCCAAGGCTCACCCTTAGCGACTTGAGTTCACCTGGCACGGTTGTGCATTTGACAACTATGATTACAAGTAACAACAAATTATCATTAAAAGAAATCCACAATTGTGATTAACTCCGACGCTTTCCACTAAACACTTTGTTTTCGTATACTAGAACTTATTATTGACAACATAAAAAATTGAAATGGATCAAAAGCTAGAACCTTTCTTACATACATTCACACTGAACTCCAGAGCCAAATAAGTTCACTTCAAAACAAACTAATTTCTTTCCCTCATTAAACTCTGATCAAAACTTTAAGGCAATCAAAAACTACTTTCTTTAACCTAATTAGACCACTGTTGTCAATAGCGGTAATAGCAACCGCTATACGCACGTCGCAGCGGTGCAACATTATGTCGCCATTTGATGGTTAACGAATAGCGACTAAATAGCAGGAAAATAGCGGATTTTAGGGATTTTTTTTTAAATAAATAGCGACATTTTTAGGTCTTTTATTTCATGTAAACACAACAATTGTTCACGTATTCACATCTTCCTCTGCTGCAATCAATCTCCAGTTCGTAGTTCTCCATTCTTCACCAATTAGCAGGTTAGTATCTCGATTCCACGTTCGTTCTTCTCTAATCTCTAGCAATCTTTGTAGTTAGCTATTTTGGTGGTGTGTCAACGTTTACTTATTGATTATAATTTATAATTGCTACAATAGCTGAACACTTGAATATGAACTAATATAACTATTTCTTAAATTTTCTACTACTTTATCGCCAAACATGAAACACTAGCCGCTATTTTGTCACCATTGCTACATAGCATATAGGTAGCTTAGCTATTTTGTGGTGTGTGAATGTGAACTCATAGAACTATTTCTTAAATTTTCTACTACCTTATCGCTAAACATGATAAAGCAACCACTATTTTTGTACCTATCCACCGCTATTCGCCATGGACAACTATAACAAACATTTGCATACAAACACTAAAAACCATCTTCAAAAAAATCTATCATAGCAAAAGAGTACAAAACCCAACCTCTGAAGCATTCTTACTTGTCGATCGAGACGCTTTCGACGCAAACGATCTAGCTTCACACCAACCAACATTACCACCTACACTAATTGCATTAACTTGAAATCTTGACAATAAAGAACCGAACTTTCCTGCAAATAAAACAAAACCCACTTATAAAAATAACTTCTTTATCAATTTAAAAACATAAATTAAATAATTGCTGATTTTTACCGGTTTGTCTTCTGTTTCCTACTGTTGAACCGGTTGTGAACCGGCTAACGGCGGTGGTGGTTATTGGTGACCGGATGGATGGAGCAGAGGAAAGGGTTTTATATAAAGTTGTTAATTTGTGTAAAGAACGTGAAGAAGATCGGATCATGATGTTGAATTTTTGTTGAAGAAGATATTTGATTGATAAACCCTAATTTGGAGGTTTGGGGGTTTTATTAAGAGGGTATGGATATGAGGTAAAGTGGGTCGGGTCGGGTCAGGTTTTAACCCAATAGGTGACCGGGTATTAGTTTTTTTTCTTTTAACAATGAGGTATTCGAGCTCAGTCATTGGTGGATCTTGAATAAAAACGTGGTGGGTGGGTTTAGGGGTGTTCATCGAGTTTGGTTTTTGGTTATCGGGTTATTCGGGTTTTCAGTTGTGAAAATATTACCCGATAACCGACCCAATCTAGTTAAATGGTTATCGGTTATGGGGTTAATCGGGTTCGGGTTTTTCGGGTCGGGTTAAATGGATATCGATTTAATGGTTCGGGTGTTTGAGTTACATATTTCCAACCATTTGGGTTGCGTATTTATATCCATTTGGGCTACAATATGTGTAAATAAAACCACAACATGGGCTATAATATTTAGTTGCAAATTTGGCTATAAAAACACTACTCTGATAGACATAAAAATGTGGAAACTGGATCATTTATTTGTTTTTGAATTATTCGGGTTATTCGGGTCAACCCGAATTATACAAAACTAATCCGAAGATCGACCCTAAAGACTTTAGTCGGGTTCGGGTATGCACTTAATCGGGTTCGGGTTAATCGGGTAAGTTAGTTTCTCGGGTCGGTTCACTTCGGGTTCGGTTCGGTTATTGGTTATCGGTTAAAAAGAACACCCCTAGGTGGGTTACATATAATTTTTTTGGAAAATTCCGGTAAAATTTATAGTACGAATCGAAAAAGCCAGGTGGCTGATCCTAGTAAGCTAAGGGGACTGGTCGTCAAGCCAGAGAGAAGATCCGTCCTTGAGCTTAATGGCATGTTTCTTCATGGCCAAGGTATATGTCCATACATCAGACGTACAACCATCAATTGTTAGTTGACGCTTAAGGATGATGCCAAATCGTTCTAGGAGAAAACTGTCTGGTTGTAAAACTCTCTGACTCGCTTTCTAGGAGAGAATCATTGGCAACAAGATTTAAACTTGAGTCTCCCATGGAGCGTCGCGGGACAAGAAGGCCTTTGGCCAATAATTAGTTATTTTACGTAATGTTATAGACCATCGCTTCAATTTTTATCTTACCTTGTCCATTTCATTACCTCGTCTATTTCATTCCCTCTTCCATTCCATTACCCTATACTAAATACACCCTTATTGTATTTGTATATTTACCCCTTTAATATAGTTTTTTTTTTTAAACGTGATTACTTTGGGTAACGACTTAAAGGTTTTACCCATTTACAGGCATTGGCGCGGTCGATGTTCTAGTACTATTGTGAAAATAAGAAGGTGAATTGTCACACGATCTATCATGTTATCATTCCGGTTGAAATTATGGGCGTTGCTACTATTTGTGTACGAGACACACTAGTGTGTTTGCAATGTCAAGACAGATTTAAGGTTTGTTATGATTTGTGTTACATGAATGGACATTTGATCCACACGATAGTTAAAGGGGTGCTAACTTGTTTGGTTGCAAAGACTACTTTGCACGAGACTCTATTAACTTGGTATGAGTTACAATGAGGTGTTAAGTTTCTCAACAACGAGACCAGATTTCGAATTTATACCTATTTTCTCGATTTTAATGCTATTTTGTTGAAAATACATATAAAAGATAAAATAAGGTATGAAACCCATGTCACAAAAATATAACTACATTAAGTCATTTCAAACAAGTATACAAATCATCTTTTTTTCTATTTCTTATATCGTGATATTTAAGGACTCGAGATGTTAATTTGTGCAATTTTACTTATCTATCAACGACTTGAAGCTCCATATTCTTATTGTCTTCACTGTCCCGTTGAGAAGATTGAGAATACGATGACGATGAAGAAGTAGACTCAATGTCGTTGTCACGTAGTTCAACAATGGCCTTCATCTCTTGAACACGGGGCGGGCTCATCATGGTATCTCCAGCGCCCTCCGCAAGGTGCAACTTCATCTCACGATGCTCTTGACATACCGCACACCAATGAAAGCAACAATGTACAACACATGGGTCGCAAGGGGAATTCTATACAAAATGCTTGACAAAATTAATGTATATTTCATTAATATGAGGTTATTTATTTAATGACGATGTATAAACTTCTATACTATGTACCTTTAGGTGATATTTACGTTGGAGGGATTGTCTTGCCATGCCACTATAAATACCACACATCCACCAAGCAAAGAAAAGGCCCTCGGTAATGAGACACGAAGTACTCGGGTCGATTGCTGGGATGAATGCGGTAAGCGCGGCTAGGGCCATGCCACCCTCTACACATAACATGTGACACATACATGCATTGTTGGCAGGTATCTCATCATTTAACGCCTCTATATTGCGCCCAAACAATATACACGGGCAAAAGAGCCCAATCAAGCCTAAAATAATAACAGAGTATTTAAACAAACCGCCACAAAATAAAGCATATAAAACAATGATCAGAACTTACAATTTTCAGGATCATCGGCACAACTAAATATTCCAGTTGACCAATCTTCATCAGCTGGTGGCTCATATGATGATGGTAAGGCTTGCCCACATTCCGGGCATCTACGATCATATAACTATGAAACACATTATATGTTTAGAAATCTTGTGTTCTACGATTAAAAGATTATATTACGTTGTTAAGCGTATATTGATAAATCATAATCGATCGCAAACCTGATGAATGTCGATAGATTGATTAAGTTCCCCCGGCGTGACATCTTGTAATGAGGTTTCTTGCTCCTTCGTAAGCTTCACATAAGACTTTTCTCCCATTTTTCTTTATTGTTTCATTTCAAACATACAAAAATATTTGTCTTCTACTCATAAATTTCCCCAAGATTTTGCAACAAATGTGGGTTACTACGTATTTTATGTATTTATTCTCATTCCTACAATTTAGTTATCTTGTCCGTTTAAATTGTATGAACCAAAATTGATCTAAAAAGTTATAAATTTAGAACTTTAATCAAACACGTTTACATCTTTGGGGTCAATAATCACATATTTCTTTTTTCTTATAACGTGAGTATCCAAGTATTATTCCATTCTAAATATTTATGAAAGTTGTAACACACTTTCGTACATCATCAAATATGTAATAATATGTTGAATTTGTTTATAGCAATAACTCAACACAAACACAACATGTTATGCCCGTACAAAATTCTAAACCGTCACATCAGCATGCCACATCATTTGAAATCACAACCATTCCAAACCAACTTTTTTCTACAACCTTAAACCATTATAAACTTTCAACTCATCACCTACTTTTCATTTTATTTAATTTATTCTAAAAAAAGACTTTTTTTAATTTATTCAAAAAGTCAGAAATGGGGCCCCATGTTTTCAAGCGGACAGTCCACTTCATCGGACCTCAACCACCCACCTCATCATCCAGACGTGTGCTACAATGGTGAGAGGTTTGGAATGTGAGATTTAGAATTCCAAACCTGGCCGAAACATAAGCGTCATGGATACTCTTATACCAACAAGAAAAGTAGACTCGTTTATGATACTAACTCGTTTACAACCAACTTATAATAAAAAAAATGAAAAAGTGTTATTTTTCAACTACCTCAAACTTTAAGGACTCTTTATGAATTATACAATCACCAAACATAAACAACCTTATCGTGAATGTCGAGCAAGAAACCACTTCTATATAATCTCTTGATTTTATATCATTTTTAATATTATTATTATTATTATTATTATTATTATTATTATTATTATTATTATATTCAAAGTATGGGAGGAGGATCAGTACCAACTCCGGCGACCACCACCGGAAACCACCACTCACAACCACCATATCTTCCGACTGTTTCACCTTTTTCATCCATGTTATTTACCGGAGATTCAGATTTCATTGATGAAAATGAAAACATGGCAATTAGGTATTCAAATCAAATCAATTTTGGTCATGTTCCTTCTCAAATGGAAGTGCAAAATGCTATTATTGATCTTCAAAGGTAATTCGTTTCCTTGATATAGTGCTTTGGCAACCAACACGTGTTTATACGGTTTATCTGTTTGCTTTTGATACTTTTGGTATCCTTGCGCTAGAGTTTGCGGGGTTACTTAGCCGAGTCCCGTCATGCATAGTAATGTTACAACCGCAAGATTTATGAATCATCATCAGTTAACCCCAATAGTAAAGGTAAGGTAAGGTTTGAGGAGGGTAAGACGTAGACGACCTTACCTCTATTCCATGAGAATAGAGAGGCTGCTTCCAGTGACCCTCGACTCGATTGTGGTTTTGCATCAAGCCTTGGACATAAGGCGCATCACACTTAGCAATCGGGACAAGCCCGATTGGTGTGCGTACCCCCTTGTCTTTTGGCTATCAACGACACCACATGATGCATGTTCAACCGTCTGTTGTTTAACGTTATTCTCACGTAATTAGTAAAATAACGTTAAATTTAGTGCAATTTTACTTTTGCCCCCGACTGCCCACACATATATACATTATATAATCTCCACACCGCAAGCGGGGCTGGCAAGATTTATGAATGCAGTTTTTAAAAGACTTAGTTTTAATATCTAAAAGTGGTTAGAATAGTGGCGCGGTTGGTTTGTTGCGCGTTTGCGTTATATTTTGAAGTAATTTCGCTTTTGTGTTAGAAAAATATGTTTGATCTTTAATATAACTTTAAATAAATTCAGAAACTTTTCTGATCGTGTTGTGATTACAATTTTGAAATCAGGGTAATGAATGGATTTTGTGTTAATGATTCTTCAAGAAGTGTAATGAAATCTGTGGGACAAAAGAGACTTCTTGATGCATATCATCTCCTTCAAACGGATCCTTTTGTTCAGGTGCTCAATCAAATCTTGTCAATTTTTCAATAATAGGTAGATAGGTTTGTTTGTTTATTTCTTTATGGTTGTGAACGAGGTAAACTGATTCAGTTTGAGCTCGGGCTTAAAGTTAAACTAGTAAATTTTGTTTAAAAGAGATAAAATGATGAGCTTGAGTTTGGCTCATAAAAAAGCGAGAGTTAACTTGTTCATTTTTCATAATTTTAAAATTTTGTATTTTAGACAAAAAGATATAGATAAATAAGTTTTTTAGACACATAATTGATAATACAAATCATATTATTATATTTATTAAAGTTTTAGTTACAATTTATCTACATTATTCTTAATGTAAATGACTTAATGTAAATGAGCCAAACGAGCGACTTTACTTTGGCTCGGGCTCGGATGGTTCACAAACTGAGCTGAGCTGATTTCAAGCGAGTTGTAACTTTTTTTAAACAGTCCTAACAATATTCAATAATTCATAGAGTAAAAATAACATTTTCACTTATTTTAAAAAAAAAACGTTGTACATTGTATAGAGGCTAGTGCTATCAATATCATCGGATACCCAGGTGTGGGACGCGATCTTGAAGAATGACGCAGTTCAGGATCTTCAAGGCTCGTTACCACTTGCAGGTTTGTTCTTTTTCGAGTTTCATAACCCAAAGAAGTGTTTAAAATCAATATAAATTAACCATGACCACTAGAGTTTTAATCTTAAAATCAATAGTTTGTTCATAATGTCATATAAGCAGATGAAGAATGTGAAACCTACAAGCACGAACCCAACTCAACATCTGCTATTGTTAAGTGGATTTTTGCAGTCATGAAATCGAAAATCATTGAGTTGATGGAGAAATTAGAAGTTTTTGTGTTTGAAACACTATATTCTACGTCAAAAAAGACGTCATCCGAATCAAAACATGATGACGTTTTGGAAGAGAAAGTTCGATCTTCACTGTTACTCTCTATAGTCGTACTCCTGATAGTCGTCGTGACTAGGAGCCTTGAGACATGATCTATTCATCTCTCCGGTATTAGACGTTGTTTGAAGTGTTTTTGGATGAACTTTTTTTATCTTGTTCAAGTTTTAGGTTACATGTAGTATTTGTGTATGTTACTAGTTTCTTTGAAATAGTATGTTTGTATATGTTAAATGATACACATTAAAAAAAATTGCAACAACCATATTAAACACTTGATTTAATAGAAGATAGAAAAATAAAAAGTCAGGCATAATATGAAGGTCATAGGTCACCTAGACCAAAAAATTTATAGGTTGAGCCAAAGCGTTTATCACAGCGGGTCTTCACGAGGTGAGTTTCCTCCAGAATGGTTACAGGCTAGGTCATTAGTGTCGCTTGTTTTCGCGACGTTGGTGGCCTTTTGCTACTAGATTTACTTGAATGGTCGGACTTTTGTTGGTCGTTAAAAGAAAGTAAATAATAGAAGTGTTTATAAGTTTTCGTATCTCTAGATATGCATGTATATGTTGAATAACGATTTTAATTAATAAACAAAATAATCAATTAAAAAAAGTATATTCATTTTAAAAATTTAAGTATGAACTAGTTTAATATAACCCTTTACTATGCATTTAAATAGTCTATATCAGTTTATTCACAGCAATATTAGTTTTTAATTAATCCCTAATCATTTTTGTAACAACATTTTACAAAGTTGGATCAAGTATCTGATCAGTGTCAATACTTTTAAAAAAATAACTTTTATTAATTATCTTTGTAACTTTGTTCGTTTATGTTATCCGTTTCTGAAAATTTTGTAAAAGATAGTCATTTTTCTAGCAGCAAGAGTTGAGCTTTTACAACATTCTTTTTGTCGTTATATTGTGTAAATTAAGGTTTTAGTGCAAAAACATTGTATTTTAGAACAATGTTACCCAAAATGAAAATTAAATGAAAATACCTACTTACAAGTTACAATATGCATTCTACATTCATTCCTTAGTCACAGAATTCGCTCCTAATACCACGATTTTCGTATTAGTACGAAATGTACCAAATCAGAATTCGTAGGCGTACCAATTGCTTCTGGTACGTCGAACCAATCTGTATGGTACAATCAATCCAATTGAAAATGGTACGCAGATCCGACTGAGTGTAAATCGCGATCCAAATGAAACGGAAATCGGTCCAATTAGACCTAAAATCGCGAATTTAGGCAAATTAGAGGGTTCGACGTACCAGAAGATTGATTCTAGGGCTAGCTCTTGGAAGAAGAAGAAACTAGGTTTAGCGGTTGCTGTGTTCTAGAGGCTTTTTTAGGTTTAGATAAGTTTAGGAATGTAAACACTTTAACCCCTTTATCTATCTTTTAATTGTTTACGTTTACACCTTAAAACTTAGTATTTTTTAAATAAAAAAGTGTACAATTAATTTATGTATTTAAACATTTAACCCCCACTATCTCCACTACTTTACATTTGGTCTTTATAAATTTATAGGTATAAGATTATATTATATATAAAATATAAATTACAAATAGCTATTTAAAAAAAAATCTACACCATTCTTGACTCCATGGTACATCGTACCCGTTCGTACTGAAATGAACCTACCCCTTCGTACCGAATACGTTGCCTCTAGCGAATCGCATACCTGAACCTCGTACCCGTAACGGAGACGAATAAGGTGACTATTTCATTCAATATCATTAAAAATATAAATATAAACGAATATTTCTTTTCATTTTTTTTTAAAAGAACACATAAAAACATTTCCCTGCCTTTAAAAATCCATAGCAGCCCAAAATCCATGAAATCCAAGAGGAAAATTCAAGTGTTTGGGTACTTCAAGTCTTGCAACAAGTGCATTTTTCTCCCCAACCTTCTTGGCATCCAATATCACTAGATAACACATCTGTTTGGAAACTGCATACTGTAAACAATAATCATCAATTTAGTTTTTTCATTCAAAATAACATTCAATTGTACAAAAATTTTATTTACTTCATTTTTTGAGCAATTTTGATCGCGTACCTCAACCACAAGAAGGTACCCATCATCTTCGTCTCTCCCATTAGAGACGAAAATGGGTTCACCAATGAACCGTCGGGTGCCAACCGACCATGTATGGGTGGAGTTCTTCACAGTGTCGAACTTCACCACGGTATCAAATGGAAAATGTGGCAACTCTCGACGAAAACCTGAAGAAGTTGCCGCATAAACATATTTGTTGTTTTGCCCACCAACATCATTATTAATAACGGGGAAATCAGTCGCCTTGTTCCATTGATCATTTAGAGGGTTCACATGACATTCTTCACAATTTCCGCTTGCATCCAAGTTAATCGAAACTTGGATGAGATGCGGCAACAGTTTGTTTCCTCCTTCGCCGGCGTTCATCATTGACGGGTCTAACTTGCCACTTTGCCAATCATATCCTGTTAAAAAGTTTGGATGTTATTAGTAACATAAAAATTTATACAGAAATCATGAAAAATAATCAGCAAGACCAAAAAAGGAATAATACTCTACAAAGTATATTGTATGGCTAAAAGCCTAAAAGCAAGACCAACTGTTATGACCCTTTTGGTGCGTCGCAATTACGTCATTACAATAGTTTTTACGACAGAGATTTAACTATTCAAGACTTTTGTGTTGAAAAATAATGTCCTAATATCAGCAACCTTTTTGCGACACCCCAGTTTTAGGAAGGATTTTTTATTAGACAGGTGTAGCGGAAGCTCAATTCCACTCCCTCCACTCCACTTGGATAGTATTGATTGGCCCTCCAAAGAGAAGAAGCTTCCACGCCCAAAAATGGCGTTAAAAATTTCCACGCCAAAGCCAAAAAACCACCCAAAACGCTCAAGGAGCGATGTACCCAGCTTTTTTGGGGTGTTTTTGGCAAAATCAACGCACATTTCACATTACCACTATAGGGTGTCTTAAAGACGAAGTAATATTATTAACTTTTCAAGTACTTTTTTTTATTTACCGATAGTTTTTGATCTTTGTGATGGAATTTTTGATATTTTTTTTTATATATTTTGAAATCTTTTTTCGCCTATGCTGATATTTTAAAACTACAATTTATCTTTTATAAGGAAAAATTTTATGTTCTTTAATTTTATTCTTCTAACTTTTCTCAAAGGATTTTTAGTTTTATGTAATTTTCTGATGGTTTTGCGACCGATTATTATTAAAATTCTTATAACTAGAGCCTAAATTCTCAAAATTTTGCAACGAATACGCTTGACAACGAAAAACCATCGCAAAATTGATCACAAAGTGTTCCAACGCAATTTTCTGTCGCTGCTTTGCGACACTACTTTCTTCTTAAATCCGTCGCAATATTAGCGACGGATTTTTAAGTAGCAAAATTCCACTATAATTTTGTAATTCGGGGATTCTATACTATTATAAAACTTACCAAACATCTTTTGAAAATTGAACCACTTATAAGAACAACCGCTAGCTTGTATTTGAATCTGCTTATTCCCATTATGATCGGTTTCCTGGAACGCATTCCCGACATGTAGCACCCACATCTGCGAAGGAGCTTCGATTGGCACTTTCCAATCTCTCCCTCCTTCGTGTTCAGGGACACGAGGTAGAAGATATATAGGAGATGTCGACTTACTAGGATTCACTGATAATGCACTTATCATTGGACTAAATCCGCATACAGCTGTCATTGATCCTGTATTATTAGATAACATTAAGTTATCGGTAAATGAGTTACAGTTTGGATTATTAAAATTTAATTTAAAAAAAAAAAGGTTTACCAAGAATGTCAAGTTTGATTCGATTGCCAAATAATATGTAATGGGAATCTGTAAAAGCCCAGTCATGGATCATCAAATGTTCAGGGATAGTGAATTCTTGTTTGTGCATGATCTTGAAATTACAATCAAATTCTGCAAAATATATAAAGTATTCCTTTTAATTAAAGTAAATAATAAAAGAAGTATAAAAAATGCATAATGGACTATCCAACTATAGAATAATAGAAACAGTAAGAAGGACCATGAAAATTAATTAAGTGCAAATGATGAAATTCAATAAAAAGGTCCACTAAATTTAGTTGAAGTATGAATCATATATATTAATTTTACTAAAAAATTAGCTCAACAAATAAACCATTTTTTAGTTCCAAGTTTAGCTTAAGGATAAACAAATTTTCACCCCTAATTTAGCTTAAGCACAAACCAAATTTTCATTCCGAACTTAGGGATAATCCAAAATTTAACTCCAAATTTAGCTCATCATAATTTAGCATAAGCATAAAACTAAATTTTCACACCGAATTTAGCTAATGTATAACCTAAATTTTCGCGCCAAATTTAGCTTATGTATAAACTAATTTTTCGCACCAAATTTAGCTATGACTGTGCGCATATAATGTACATCTGTGTGGTCCTTCGGGGCAACAGTAAAGTTGCACTAATTTTAACGTTATTTTACTAATTTTTTGAAAATAACGTTAAAAATGACAGACGATTAATAATGCATCAGGTGATGACGTTGATAAGTAAAAGACAAGGCCGGGTACATGCACCAATTGGGTTTGTCCCGATTGCTAAGTGTTAAGTGCCTTATGTCTAAGGCTTGATACAAAACCACTATTGAGCCGAGGGTCTCATTAGAAGCAACCTCTCTATTCCCACGAGGTAGAGGTAAGGTTGTATACATCTTACCCTCCTCAGACCACCACAACAGTATCACAAACCTCCATTCATCGTCACCACCATTAAACCCGACTGCCACTAACACCATTCAAAACCCTAACCAAAACCCATCATCTCTTAGTTGCACCATTCTAAACCCTAACCAAAACCTACCTGCTCACCACCATTCCTCCAACGGTTCCACCATCAAAACCCTAAATCCAGAGAAACTGTTTATCACAACCGCAACCATCTTCTATTTAGATTGAAGCCTTTGTCAATGCTTTAAATTGAAGCCTTACTTGTCAGATATGGTCGGTGTGGTGATTATGCGCGATGGTCGTTGCGGTGGTGGTTGGTAGTGGTGATTGTGGTGATTGGGGGTTGGAGGCTAGGGTTTCTAAGAATTGTGGAGGTAAGGTTGTGGTTGGTGGAGGTAAGGTTGTGTTTGGTGGCGGTGGTTTGTTGCTATGGCGGTGTTGGTAGTGGCGGTGGCGGTGGTGGTGATAGTGGAGGAGAGTAGGAAAAACGAAGATATTGTATGTTATACGTGTGTACATTTATATAAATGTTCGAAGAATAGTTGAGATTTAAAAAAAAATAAGTTGATCTTTTTAGAAACATAAGCCACAACAGAGTGGCGGTGGTCGGTGGCATCGATGGTTGTTGGTGGCGGCGAAGGTGAGTGTTACGACGGTAGGTTGTAGCAGTGGTCGGTAGGTGGCGGTGGTCGGCGGCGGCAATGGGTGGCGGTGGTTGGTGGGTGGTGGTGATGGGTGGGTGGCGATCCGCAATAGTGGTCGGACAGACGGGGTGGTGACGATAGTGGGCGGTGGTCGGCGGGTGGCGGCGGTGGGTGGCAATGGTGGTCGGTGGCGTTGGTAACAGTGGTGATGAAGGGTGACTGAGAAAATGAAATAAAAAAATCAAAGCAGTGGCGTGGATGGAATAAATTTGAGGTTTTTAGATGAAATGAAATGGACTAGATAATGAATGATTTCATTAGCTTGACCAACCAAACACATTTTTTTTTAATTCCAAAGCAATATTCCATTCTATTACGCCGATTATTCCTGCATACCAAACACTACCTATACGTTTATTTTGTTACACAGACATACATACCGTAGAAGGTAAAATTACTGCGTGGGAGTAGCATATCCTCAGCATTGCATGACATCATAAGAAGTCTATTCCTTGAAGCATCAATCTTATAATGCGACAACAATCTCTTTGATGGCATCTTGAAAACTCCTGCGTATAAGCATCAACTACAATACTAATTTTGGATTTGACTGTAATCTTTAAATAAATAAATTAATAATTAATATAATATTAACATGTTTTTAACATAATAAACCCAAAAACACTCGTAAAATGTGTAAATAGTTTAATTCATTGGACAATAACAAATCCAAAACTTCTTTACCTAGGATTAATTGGATTGTTAAAGAACTAGAGTTAACTTAGAATTTTTTTATATAAAAATCCAACAAATTCTAGCGCCTGAAACCAATAGAGTGATAGACCATGTCGAGCCTTACCATATAATATTGGCTTCAATATGTTTGCCGCAAGGTCTAACATGTTGTCACCACCCCCTCGACTATCACGGTCAGAGATTGATGATGTCGATGATTGATCACCGCCGTTGATCAAATCGAACTTCCCGATAGTATCCAACGATCGAGAGTCAATCTCATAAGGGGCCCCTCCTTCCCACAAGCAAAACAACCTACCACCCCATCTTAACACACTAGTGTTAGCAACATTTTTCATGACTTTGGTATTCCCAATCTTTTTCCCATTCTTAAGGACCGAAAACGGGCCACGATGGGTGAACCTCCACTCACCCGTTTCGCGGTCATGTTCCTCCACTTGGGCCGCGGTTTCAATGTACTTAGCCATGAACTTTACCTCACCTTTGACACCATCTATTGTGAATGCTCTAAGATAACCATGACCATCTAGAGGATGCACCGTTGAGCCATGATCATCCCTAAACAATCCTGGCCCGGTTAGATAATACGTTCCTAGTGGGAAATCCGACGGTATGGAACCCTCGATAACGCGTAAACTAATGGGACTAATGGTCTCCGAACGTTGTGACACAAACAAAAACTGATAGTCCCAATAGGCTGCTATTTTTTCTTCTTCAACTGAAGTTGATACTTCTTGATTCGGTATCGCTATGGAAATGTCCCTGCGAACGACATGATCGGGGAACGAGATTGCCTTAGCCGGTGGCAGTTTGATCGCCGGAGACGGGAGTTTCAAAGGATGAAGTCGAATATTGCTTTGGCCTGCATTTTGTCCAAAGGTGGTATGGACAATTGCATATAAGAAAAAAAAATAAGTAGCAAGGTGTTTGATTTATACTAGAAAGACACCTAAGAAAGGTTTTAGTTGATGACAACAATGCCCTTGAGTCTTTGGTTTAATTACACATTATAAAATAAAATATTTTTCAACATAACAATTAGTAAGTGATAGTTGACTCGTTTAAATAAGTCGCATTGAAAACATGAGTGTATGGTTTATTTATTGCATATACTTCTATAATGTGCTTCGAAAATTATAATAGTTAATAGGCATTTTAAAAAAATGGTAAAATTGTCATGTTCTCCATATAAAATGCCTTAACCCGACATGCTTTATATTTATATTTATATTTATATACGAGTTAAAATACAGTGTGGATAATTTCGAAAAAATTTGACACGTTATATATTGGTATGACTTAATTGGATTGAGCTACTTGCCTACTTGTACTTGATATGTTTCATATAAAACAAAACGTATATCATAAGTTAGTATGAGCATAGCAAAAATGCATTTTCACGAGGGTAATCTTTTAACAACATACCATTTAAAAATTAAAATGGCAATAGAAATTACAATATATTGAATAACAAACGGGTAACAAGTTATGTCACAACACCCAATTTTGAATAATAAAACCAAACCTACTAAAAACATTCTTCCATTGTTTGGCTTTAGTTTTTGTGTGATTTTAGACATTAATCCTCATGCAAGAATGTGTCACACGTATGGTTGTGTGTCCACAACCACTATTGAATAAAATACGTGCATGGTTATAAAATGAGTTCCTTAGTTTTATCAACTCAACCTTGTTCTCATTTTACCCTCTCCCATATAAATGTGTGTGTGTGTGTGTATATATATATAGATATAGGATTGGGATCATTTGATAACTCCTATGAGTTGTGAGAACCATAGGAACTCATTTTATAACCACAAACTTATTTTAATAAAAAATGAATATGTGGTCTAGAATTAAACAACAATAAAATATCAATATACTTACACGTGGGTAAAAATCCCTTACACCGGTGTAATTTGGCGTAAATTAATGTACTTATTTTAATTTTTTTTACAGCGAGGTTTACGTATTTTTACACGAGTGTGCAAAAAAAAGTATTCGCATTTTACGTCGAGTTCTCACAACTCATCGAGTTCTCAACGGATCCAAACCCTATATATATATATATATATATATATATATATATATATATATAAGGGTTATTTTGAGAATGCTAAATATCGTGAGAACCGTGAGAACAAGTAAACAAATCGACCAAAATCAAAAAATATTAATACAAACCTCATTATAATCAAAATAAAACATTAATAAAATAAATTTTCTTTCTAAAAAATTCATCTTTTCTTGCAAAAATACTTTTAAATTAACATCTTACACATGTGTAAATGAAACAGTTTATCCATGTATAAACAGTAAATTTATACATCTGTAAAAACAATTTATTTTCGTATACGTTTGAATTTTTACACGTAAATTATGTTTTTGAGATTGTATTTTAGTAATAAAGATAAATGTAAAAAGAAATTTTGAATTTGAATGGTTTTAGATGGCATTCTCGCGGTTCGCACGAAATATATATATGTTCTCAAATTAACTTTCCCCTATATATATATATATATATAGGGGAGGGATAATTTGAAAACCCTCCCCACTTGAGAAAACCATGAAAACCATCATCTTGACCCTTCATTTAGTATCATCTATGGTTCTTGTTTTTTTCAGATTTTATATTAATAAGTAAGAAGTTACTTTAGTCTTCAAGGGCAAAATAGTCCTCTTACCCTTTAAGTGTTCTCTCTTCCTCTTTGAACCTGACAAATTTCCTCTCTCTGTCCTTTGTCCTTTTTCCTCTCTCTCCCTCTCCCTCTCCCCTCTCTCTTAACTCTTAGGTAACAAATGTTTTTATAACCATTGTCATTAAATAATTACCCTTTGTCAACTTTTTTACAAAAATGTTACACAAATATCTAAAAATCCTAAAAAACGTATGTTCTTTTTTGTTGTAAGACATGTATCATATGTTTTGACGACTTGTCTCACAAAAACATATGATTTTCACGAGTTATCTCACTAAAAACATATAGCAAATTTATAACCCAACAACAAAAACATATGTTTTCACGAGTTATCTCACTAAAACACATAATAAAATTATAACTCAACAACAAAAACATATGTCTTCACGAGTTATCTCACTAAAAACATATAATAAAATTATAACACAACAAAAAACATATGTTTTAACAAACTTATCTCACTAAAAAATTCAAAATTATCATCCAAACAACTAAAAAACATGTGTTTTAAATGAAAAAAAATACTTTGATATAAAAAAAGAACTGTGAACATTTTATAAAAAAAAATAATACTTTGATATACAAGAACCCCCATAAAAAATCTTATTTATCCAAGCAAGTAGCAAAATCTACCAAACTCTTGGACTTTTTCATGCTTTTGTTAATATACTGTCTTTAAAGAAAAACATACACTTTTATATGCTAATATAATATTATAATCTTAGAAAGAAATCAAATTATTTCCATATATTATAGTTTGTCTTTACAAACCTCATGTGTTCTTATTTTTCTTAGAATAAGAAACATTTTGGTAAGAGTATCACTTGGAAAAACAAACCCACAAATAAAAAAAACAAGGATCTGGAATTCTTTTGAGCTGCTTTGACGGATCTTTAATATGAATACAAAAAAAAAAAAAAAACAAACAAACCCACAAATAGAAAAACAAGGATCTGGAACACACATCATATCATTGTCTACCGGAACCGGGACCGGATGTTTGAGAAATAAGATGAAAGAAGATGAGGGTTATGTGTGTGTGTAGAGAGAGAGAGAAAGAGAGATAGAGAGATGAGGGTGAGAGAGTAGAGAGAGACGAAGCAGGAGAGTAGTTTGAGAGAGATAGAGAGATGGGATCTTTAGTAAAGTTTGCCAGGAGTGTGTAAGGATGCAATTGACTATATTGCCCTTATAGGCATAATTAGAGATGTGGACGTGGAAGCATGAATCACCACAAGATGGGGTTTACTTGGTTTTCAAAGTCAAGGTGGTTTTCTATTTAGAATTCCCCTATATATATATATATATATATATATTATAATATATATATATATTATATATATATATATATATATATATATATATATAGGAGGGTTATCTTGAAAACGCTAAATATCGCAAGAACCGTGAAAACAAATGGGAAAACCAATCAAAATCATTTTTTACAAAACAAACCATGTTATAATTAAAATACAACACTAAAAAACAAAATTTCTTTCCAAATAACTCATTTTTCTTGCAAAAACACTCTAAAATTAACTTTTCCATGTGTAAATGAAACAGTTTATATATGTATAAACAGTAAATCTACACATGTGTAAAAACAATTTATTTTCGTATACGTTTAAATTTTTACGCATAAATTGTGTTTTTAAGATTGTATTTTAGTAATAAAGACAAATGTAAAAATAAATTTTGAATTTGAAGGGTTTTAAATAGCGTTCTCGCGGTTCGCATGAAATATATGTGTTCTCAAATTAACTTTCTCCGGTATATATATGGGGAGAATCAAATGAGAAGAAAGTTAATTTGAGAACAAAAAGAAGAAATCACATAATGGTAAGACATTAAATAGTTTAACTTTTCTTACATTAATTGGGGGAATTGGATTTTAATAAATAAACTATTTGAATTTGGCCGTTGGCATCCAAACTAAAAAATTGGCCATATATAATATGTACTATTAACCTATTGGATTTTGACACCAAATTTGGGTTAAGTCACTAACCTAGTAAGATTGGGGCGCCACATCAGCATGCCACGTTAGATTGTGGGTGTCACGTTAGATTGGGGGGTGCTACGTCAGCCAAGTTATTAATTAGGTTAGTGACTTAGGGTGTGTGTAGTGGTGGGGGTTATGAGGGGGTTATGGTATTAAAATATTAAAAAGTAATAAGAAGGGGGGTTATGTGGGGGTTATGGAAAAAGAGGGTGTAGTGGGAAGGGGGTTATGAGGGGGTTATAAATGATTGGGTAATGATTGGTTAATTATTGTTTTTTTATTTAAATAAGAATATTAAATAGTTAATAATTTTCATTAAATATAAAAAAATTACAAATACTAAAACAAAAAATTACAAATACTAAAACAAAAAAATACAAATACTAAAAAAAATTACAAACCTTAAATAAAAGATAAAAATACTCAAAGGTTATATTTTTTCTCGATTTTTTTCTTTTGTTTCAAACACATTTCCAACGCTTTGCCCTCTAGGTGGTCGTGCTTCTTTGTGTAAAAAGCAAAGTCGCGTTCAAACTGTCGATCCCTCATGATGTCAACCACCTCTCGGTTTTCTTGGATACGCTGAGCCCCGATGTCGCGTAAGTCTTGGAGCCGCTGGTTCATTTCAGCAAATGCCGGGATTAACTGGTTCACCCCCGACGAAGACTCCGTCCGTGCGGCTTGAGCAGCCCGTCGACGGTGGGACGAGGTAGCTCCTCGCCCCTTCCTCCCCTGCAAAATAGGATTTTTTCTGGTGAGTTGAGGTCGACATAACGCGCGTCAGACGTAGGCGTTTCGGGATCAACCGAGTCAGAGGTCCTCGACTTTTTTGAAGGCCTCGTATTTTTGGCCCTAGATGAAGAAGTTCCAACCGTTTGGGCGGACGGTGTGCCATTTGGTGCGGTCTTTCAGCACGCGCCAACATTTCACATACGGGAAATTCCCGTATTCCTGATTGTATTCTTCCAAAGCCGCCACCAAAATATCCTCGTCGCTTTCCCACTTTTCCACCCGTACCGGATGCGCTGATAAATGGCTTGAAAGTTTGTGCATTTTTGTTTGATATCGATCCACTTGCCGATATCGAATCGTTCTCCTGGTAGCCCTCTCCTTTACCAGTCAGACCAAAAAATATTGCCCGGACTTTTTTCCAAAATTCGTCTTTGGTTTGGTAGTTGGCTAAAAAAAACAAACCAATAATATATATAAGTACCCGTTTAAAAAACTATATGTAATAAAAATATAACATAACCAAAAAATATAAATCTTACCGACTATAGGATCCTCCTACACGTCAACCCACGCTCGGGTTAACGAGTACATCTCGTGGTCGGTCCATGGTTGTACGTTTTTTTTTTGGCACGACCCGACCGTCTCTTTTTCTTTTTGAGCCGGCTTCCCTCGGCCGGTTGCCTTGCCTCGCACGGCTCTTCCTCTTCGACCGGGTCTTGTGTCTCCGGAACCGACTCTTGCCAAGCATTTGAAGAGCCGAACATTTATGTTTGGCTAAACCCACCTCCCCCATGGGCATCCCAAAACTCCCTCCCATGTTAATGTTATACATGTTCGGAAGCCCCAATTATAGGGTTGGTTTAACAGGTTCGTGAAACTTTGC
>JAUTDX010001650.1:0-82177 GCA_030844895.1 Ambrosia x helenae | reverse complement strand
TGGGGTCATCAAATATCAAGTATTTTAACTTATTATAAGCTATAAGATAACATAAGGATATAATTGGACGTTGTTGATCTTGAAAGGTTAGGTCCATTGCTAAGTTTGATAATAATATCTTTTATCTTTATGAAAAGATCATTGGATGTATATATATTAAGTTTTATATTAATTATATCTAGTTTATACCCGGAATAGACAAATCTAATGCAATATATCCTAAATTGACTCGTTACAATGAAAATTATACCTAACAATATTATTGAGAAACAGAGCGTACGTGATGATGATATTGGAGCGAAAATTAACGCCAAAAACAAAATAAAATAAACCTACCCATATTCAATTTCTATAATCTATTTTAATTAATTTAATTATAATATTAAACTATTTAAAAATTCGAAAAATTAAAATTAATAACAACTTAATCCATTTAATTAAAAAACACTTACAACAATTAAAAAGCAATAAACATGACGATAAAGAAACACAACTACTCCTCGTCTTCCTCTGCCTATGGGCCCCAAGCTTCTCAGTTCAATTGTGTCGAGGGTGTGATGAGCTTTCTCTATTATGTAAGTCTCTAATCAGTTGCAAGGGGTCAACAAAATTGTCCGTTGGGCATGTAATGTTGGAGGCAATCCTTAACCTCATCATTATCCTAGTAACTTACTTACATAAATCTTCATCATCAACGATCATGTCTGTAGTATTATTCACGCATACATTATATCGATTATAACTCTTGATTTCTAGATCTTTGTGGGACCTTATATAATATGCCATCGAGCCTGGAGTACACCGAACAGCCTTTCCAATTCCTTTTGCTGACTCATGTATTTTTTTTCTTCTTTGTATAAATTTCATCTTATTGATTTGTGGATACGTGAAGATTTTATCAAGAGTACTCAATTACGGGTAAATTCCATCTCCAAAATATTATCCTTGGTTTCTTTAAATGGGTTAACGTTCGAGTGGGACGCTGTAACAGTACTGATTTCTGAGAAGATTAAAATGGACCATTGTATGACACCCTAGGCAAATCCCATATCGGTCGTGGCCAGGAGAGATCCTTGGTTCATAAGTAATCCAAAGCCTCTTAAATCACCAACGCGTTTTGGGCTTAATGTTAGTGGATGAGAGGAGAACTCCACAGTTAAGCGTGCTCAGGTGGGAGTAGTACTAGGATGGGTGACCTCCTGGAAGTCTCCACCGGGCAACAAAAAACAAAGTCGTAAGTTCCTGATGGGCAACCCATCGGGGGCAAAGCGACAATAATGGTGTGAGAGAGGCCGGATGTTACAGACGCATCCCCAACTCACTGGACTAGGTCGCCTCCAGCGGACTACGCACCATCTAGTATACCCCTTTAACGCCATGTCATCCACTACCCCTCGTCTGGATTTCGAACCTCCCCGTTCAGACCAGCATTGTGGTGCTCTAATATGATATGGCATGTTATGGTTGAACAATAGTCAAATAGGGGCTTTCTAACATAAGGATTACGCTTGAATTTCGATTTGTAGCTTTTGATTGTATATTATGAACTGATTTCATCAAGGGGAGGAGGGATGCGTACGTAAAGAAGAATTAGTTATTTCTCTCTTAGAAATATAAAAAAAATAATAATAAAGGATACGATCTTTATCTCATATTTTGTGGCGGAACTACAGGGGGTCAGGAGGGTCCATGGACCCTCCGACCGCCCTAGTCTTCTTCTTACCAAGTAAAAACTATTATTATACACTGAGATATATACACATATGTACATATATTGATCCCTCGACCAAAATCTTTTGGTTTCGCCACTGCTCATAAATAGTTAGATTTCTTGAATGGCTATTGATGTATACCGTTATAGTAAATAGCCTAGGGGTAGTAATTGGTGGTACTACATGATTTCTAGAATGGACATGCATTTTATAAACCGTGAAAATTGATGGGTCAAACTTTGCTTTTTGAAATAATTAAGGCCTTACTAGTGCACCGCTATATCTCTTTCATCTTCAACATACCATCCTTTTCTCTCTTCCTCTCCCATTGAACCCACTCTCATCTTCCGTCAACCAGAATTTGCCCTTCATTTATGTATGTCGTCGGTAGAGCTAAAACATTCGATGAAGGTGCTACAAGGAATCGACGTGTACCCATCTTGACGAAAATGGATACATTAATGGTAAACAAAATGATATATAAATCTCTTGTATACGAGAGTTCATTTGGAACCTACTTAACTGGTTGACCACCTAGTTAGAGTAACTTTGACCTTTTTTCTTCAACCTAACCCTTCTCCACTTTAAACATTGACACTTAAAGCATCCATAATGCTCTTTGTTTGGACCGTCCACCCAAAGTAAACCAAACCAAAACGGACCAACATAGCATTGGAGGAGAAAAGAGGTTGGTTGTCCGTCCGTCCACGTACTAGACGGTTTGATAGTGGGGCCCCCCGTTTTTGTTTTGTTTTATTTTTTTAATTGGATATTGGGTTAAATATTATGTGTTTTTATATTTAATTAGGTATTGGGGGTTTTATATTTAATTTAAAATTAGTATTTTAAAAATATAAATTAAAATTTCATAATTAAAGATTAATTATTATACACAACATAACTAAAAACATATCATTAACTAAATTATATATTACAGACTCAGAACCCAAATTAAAACATAACTTAAACATACATTAACATAAAATATTAAACACACAGAAGCCCTAATACATGTCATCCAGTCCTTTAGGGTGGTCTCTGGAGATGACACATCACAATCGGTATCTCGATCGCTAGACCTAGTGTCTTGACAAACGCGTTTGAAGTCAGGACTTGGGGTACGATACGGTTCATCGTCCATAGTGATGTATTCTTCACTCTAGACGGTTTCGTACTCTTCAGCCCAGCTAGGTACGAGTTGTGTTGGACGGATGTTTGAAACGGTTTAGAATGGTTTGGAATAATGTGACATGGTGACGTCAAGGTTTGGAGTGGGTTTTGAAGGTTGCATTGTGGATGCTCTTATAACCGTACAACTTTCTTAAGAACCTTGTAAAATGTCATGTTGAACCCCCTCGAGTTTTGCATGCTTATTCTTTTTTTTTTACTTGTCGTTTGTAAATTCAATTTGCTTTACGTTTTTGATATAATTTTTTTCACTAATGAATTTTTAATAATGGATCATGTCAAATATAATGTGTTTTCATTAGATGGTATAAAATTTAGTTAATTTACGTTTCATGAGTCATGTCAAATATAATACGTTTTGGTATTTATTTTTATTGACATTTTCAGTTGGTTTATGTTTTCACTTTTATATACGTGTCGGTATAAATTCAATCACGTTTACATTTCGAAGTACTGATATTTTCACCCCCTCAAGTTTTACGTGTTTATGTTTATGTATGTGTCGGTATAAATTCAAGTTAGGCTACTTTTTGATGTAATTTTATTAAAAAACGAGTCAGTAAAATGTAATACGTTTTTGTGTTTATTTATATGGATGTTCTCAATTGTTCTATGCTAATCGATAAGCAATTGCCAAAAAAAACATTCAGTACGTTCAAGTCACGTTAAAAAACCGACCCTCGTAACACCGGGGATCAGTTCTACCTATCTTTAAAGTATAATAATAGTGATGCTTAGTTTACGACTTCTTGCTTAATTCGATAGAAAACCAAATGCACCGTGTTTGACGATTTCATAGTTTAGAGATTTTCAGCTACAAAAGTCGAGTCGTCCTTGCATCTCTTCAAGACAAAAGAAAAACTTTGGCCTAGATACCCAACACTGGTCGAGGATATGGGGGCAATCGTGAGCCAATGCCAAAGGTGTAAACATGGGTCACTTGGAACTTCTTACAAATTATGGGTGATTTTGCATAAGTTAATGAATATAGTTAACGATCAGATTGTGCATCTTTCGAAATAAGGAAAGAAATTGATGGATCAAATTAGACGTTGCATGCATTATGATTATATCGTACTAGACTTGGGGAGTAGTCGAGTTGATAATGTAAAACAAAAGAAACCATGAGGTTTTTATACATACTAAAGCTGTAGGATGTATGTTTTTGCTTTCCTATAGTGATTGTTTAAGAAATAGAAAAAAAAAAAACTAAAACTGAATAACCATACTTCGGGATAATAATGCAAATTCAATATACAAGCTCTTTTCCTAGTAATATATTAGGACTTTTGAAATTGGAAAAAAACCAGAATAGCAAACATATCAAATTAAAAAATACATAAATATTTAGGACAAAAAAATAAAACAAAAGCGCCCATGGCCTAATGGATAAGGCGTCTGACTTCTAATCAGGCGATTGTGGGTTCGAGTCCCACTGGGCGTGTTTTATGTTTTAATAAATTCCCAGTCTTCATTTGCTTAATTTGGGTTAAGCGAATATATTACTTTGCCGCTAGGAGTTTTATGACATATACGACTTGATTTACACTTTTTCTAGTTTGGGTAAGTTAAATTAAATCTATATAGTTAAAGAAGCCACCGTTAAAAAAAAAGGTTAAAAATAAATAACTGCCGTTTGAACATTGAACCTTTATAGTTTTTCTATTGTCAGCATTGTGTTTTCCTGTTTGTCTTAATTAACATGGCTTGAAATATTCTATCTTTCTTAGAGTTGGTAGGTTCAATCCTTATTTGGAGCAACATTTAGTTGTTCAAAAAAAAAAAAAAAAAAAAAAAATACCATCCGTCAATTCGTTTCATAATTTGTGTACATTATTTCAATCATTCCTCATTTAAACAATTGTTGATTGGTTCCTTATTTTATACATAATTTCAGTATTTCCTCGTTCAGTCAGCATAATACACGAATTTTTACTTTCTAACCAAGTTGAATGTATCAAGAAATGAGGAATGTTGTATTTATGTTTAGCAAATAAGGTTTAAACAACATCGGATCCAAGATCTTCTAGTAAAGATGTTCAATATTCGGTTTAAGTAGATTAAACCAAAAACTGAAATCGTTTCAAACCAAACAATAATTACGTATTTGGATTTCAGTTAGGTTTTAACAAAAAAAAAAAATGAACTGGTTTTCGTTTTCGAACCATCTAATTCAGTTCAACCCGAGTAAACTTAATAACATATAACAGTTTTTTTTTTATTAATTTTTGTCAATTAGAAATAGGAATCTTTTGGGTTCTTTCTGTCGAAATATAAAACCGAACAAAATTTGATTTAGGTTTTGGTTTGGCTTGGTTTTGAACTACATGAATTCGATTTGATTTTCGATTTTTGTTGAAAAACATGTAAATCTAACGGATGAACACCCGCATTTTTTTAGTGACCGTCACTATGATAGTTCATGTATGTATTAACTTGATTTATTTTTTTGAACGGATTAACTTGATTTATATATATATTTTTAGGTTGCGTTGTTGGTTCTCTTTCAAACCTTTGTTATTTTTTCAACTCAAGAACAAAAGAAAATTTAGAATTTAAGTTACAAATCACATACTCTACATCCAAATAACTACTAGATGATCATATAGCTTTCAATTCCTTATTTGGTTAACCAAGAAATCGAGTTCTTGGGCTTCAATTTGGGTTCTCCTTCACCAGTGGCGAAGCTTGACCGAAGGTTCGGGGGTCGGAAGTCACCGGGGGGTCGGAAGTCACTAGTTTCGGGGGGTCGAAAACCAGTTTCGGAGGGTCGAAACCCTATATTTCCAAATTTTTCTATACGAATACTATATAATCGGAACTTCTGCGCGAAAATTCGGGGGGGTCGGCCGCCCCCTCCCGCCCCAACTAAGCATCGCCCCTGTCCTTCACCCCCATTGCTTCCACTATCGGGCACCTCTCCCCATCTCTGATTTTGTCCAACTAAATTCTATTTTGGGTATGTTTGGCAAATAGATTTTAAAAGCTCTTAAGAAAAAACTCCTACTTAATAAAAAAGTCTTGTTTGGTTGAAAGAGTTTGAAGCTTTTAGGTTAGGAGAAAAAGCTATATATTGAAAAGCTTGTAATACTAGCATTTAAGAAAAAAGCTACTACTAGCTACAAGTTTTTAATGAGTAAATGACACAAATACCAATTCTATTAAAAAAATAAAATAAAAACATTACTTACAAACTTTTAATTATACCTGTTTTGGTTATTTTATGCATTTTATTAAAAGCTGCAGCTACTTTATCAAACACCAAAATATATTTAAAAAGCTACAGCTACCAGCCACCAGCTAGTTTTGCCAAACATACCCTTTGACTTAGAGTAAATTACCAAAACCGTCCCTATGGTTTGGCCCAATATGCCACTCCAGCACAAACTTTTAAAAATTGCTTGAACAGTCCCTGACTTTTGAGTAAATAGGCCAAAACAATCCAACGAATTAACCCAATTAAGTTTTTGACGTTAAGTCAGGGGCATTTTCGTCAACTCCTGTATAAAATTATAACCAGACGTCCTTTTCTCCTTTATAACCCTGATTCACTACAATTCCCCCCCCCCCCCCCCCAACTCACTATAAACCCTAAATATCAAATCAAATCTTTCCAATTCAAGACACAATTGAAGACCTAACATCTCGTTCCCCTCCACATCAGCTCGTTTCTGCAGGTCGTCTTCTGTAGTTGATCTTCTTCTTCTTCTTCTTCTTCTTCTTCTGATTTACAGTTTAGGTATATATGTATGTATTGCTTCAGTTAATGTAATTATTTAGGGTTTAGGTATGTATGTATATACTGATTTAGGGTTTATGTATGTATGTACTGATTTACAGCTGTATTGTTGATTATTGACTGATGATGATCAAATTGGAGATCTATATTTTTATCTTGGTCGGCCCTTTAAATGTAAAGATGATATAATGATGAAAATACTGATTTATAGCTGCATTGTTGATTATTGACTGATGATGATCAAATTGGAGATCCATATTTTTATCTTGGTCAGCCCTTTAAATGTAAAGATGATATAATGATGAAAGTACTGATTTACAGCTGCATTGTTGATTATTGACTGATGATGATCAAATTGGAAATCCATATTTTTATCTTGGTCAACCCTTTAAATGTAAAGATGATATCAAGACACTGATAATTAACATTGTATGACCTAATAATGATGAAAATCTTATGCACTGATAATGTTACAGGTGCAAACATCCAGTTCTTATGATGACTGATAAACCTTCCAGTTCCAGTTCTGATGTTGATGACTCTACAAGTTTGACTGATGATGATCAAATTGGAGATCCACATTTTTTATCTTGGTCAACCCTTTAGATATAAAGATGATTTCAAGACATTTGTTAAAAACCATGTCGTGTTTGACAGGAGGCAATTAGTGATTGACTGGAATGACAATGTCACATTTCATGTGGTGTGTAAGGGTATCAGTCCCCAAATGGGTAGATGTGACTGGGTTTTGAACATTGAAAGGGACAAATCTGAAGGTGCATGAATTGTGAAATCTGTAAACATGGATCACAAATGTCAGCTAATGAGGGATGTTAGGTTATGGTTTAGTCAGTGGAAAGGGAGTAAGAGAACTTGCAACAAGAAGAGGAAGAAAGATAGTGGAACTTCTAGTTAGTAGGTTATGTTAATGGTTTGTTGTAGTTTATGTAGTTATAGAATGACAATGTGATCTTTATGTACTCTTTTGTTAGAATCTTTTGTATTCGGTTATGTTGACTTTTGAATGTTATGGATATGTTGTATGAATATGCACTTTTGTATGTTGTGTTATGTTGTTTTATGTTGGCCGTAGATTATGCATATTTACTATGTTGTATGCTATCTACTATTTGTGTAGGTGTAGCCCATATATGCAAGTCAATTGTTGACCCGTTTGGAAGTCAACTGCCTCATATTTGCACGCATATATGCAGCCCATTTAGAAGTCAACTGCTGCATATTTGCACACATATATGCAGCTTGGAAGTCAACTGCTGCATATTTGCACACATATATGTAGCCTTTGTATGACCCATTTGGAAGTCAACTGTTGCATATTCTGTGTGTATATGCAGCCTCTGTATGACCCATTTGGGTGGATCAAGTCAACTGCACATTTGTCCTGGGTCATGGGTCATCAACAAGTTCAAATGGGTCATGGGTCATCAGCATATGCACTAAATGGGTCAACAACACATATATGCACTAAACTAAATGGCTCAACAGCTGATATGCACTAAACTAAATGGGTCAACAGCTGCACTAATATAGCCAAACCACATTTTACACATATGTATAACCAAACCACATTTTACATACAAAAAGCATGAAGTTCAAGCCATCAGTTTATATACCACATCAGCTTACTATTGTTTATCATACCAAAAGACTGAAGTACTATGATCTTAACCTACTAACACACATGCCTACTTCCAATGACAATAATCATCTTAACAGTAGGGTGAATATTATGGATCATACTCCCCTTGATATGGATCTTCGTACCAATCATCATCTGCCTCTGTGTTGCGATAATCAAATGTCTGCTTCAACACATCTGGATCAATATATGGAATTGGCTCACCATGCTCATCCTCCTTCTTAACCTGCTCAAAAGGATCATTCTCAACCTGCTGTCAAACCTGCTCAAGCCAAAGCTGACGAAAGACACGTCTGTTTTTTAATGCATCATAGTCAGGATCAATATGCTCAACATATATATCAATTGATTTTTCAGTTTCAGCAATCTTGTTCAACACGCGCACATTATTGTTAGTTAACAGTTGTCTTAAACCCAGTCCCAAGCCTTCCCATGGCAGCCTATAGTAAAACCTAAACTCTTCATCCTGATAATAACCAAGTTCCACTAGCATGTCATACAAGGTGATTATAGAGAAATAATTAGAGTTCACCTCATCGATGTAGTTAACCTTCCCGGTAACGTACATTAGATTTACTTCTCTGCATTGTTGATTGTTAACCAAATTTTTAGCTTGTATTATATGATCATTACAGGTATAATAAACATTGGGTTTCAATGTAAGATGTGGATCGGTTGCCTTACCGTAGTCTTCTTCAAGATTGACTTCCTCTTCCCTAGTTCGTACAACCCATTGTGTCATGTTGCTTTTCTTACGATCGTAAATTTCCATTTGTGTGTGTCAAGCTGTGGATGTGGATAGGTTTGGAGGGAAAGCAGAGGTGTAGAGGTGGAGGGAAAAATTAGAGGGAATCAGGTTATAAAGGAGAAAGGGGAGTCAGGGAAGTCTGGTTATAGTTTTATACATGAGTTGACGAAAATGCCCATGACTTAACATAAAAAACTTAACTAGGTTAAGTTGTTGGACTGTTTTGGCCTATTTTCTCAAATGTCAGGGATTGTTCAAGCAATTTTTAAAAGTTTGAGGTGGAGTGGCATATTGGGCCAAACCACAGGGATGGTTTTGGTAATTTACCCTTTGACTTATTACATGAAACTTTTAGCAATTTGCAATTTAGTCTACGAAATTTCATCATGCTTTATTTCAAACCCAAACTTTTACTTCTTCAATTTTATACTATCAATTTGATAAAACACATCCTTAACATCTTATAGAATATTTAATGCACCATATTTATCTATTACATAAAATAATGTAATACTGTAAAGTGTATAATGAGAACCGTCCTTTCGTGAAAGAATACCGGGAACTCACTTTTTAATCACAAACATATTTTATTCAAAAAAGAATTTGTGGTTGAGAATTAAAGGAGAATAAAGTATTAAAGGGAATATTCTCTTTTGGTGGGGTTACCCATTTTTACACCGCTGTAATTTTTTTTTACGGTGGGGTTACCCATTTTTACACCGGTGCGAAAAAAATTATAAAATTCACATTTTACGTCGGTGTTCTTACGGTTTTTTTCACGAAAGATAGGTTTTCAATTGAACCTAATCCTATATATCATAAAGTAATACATATGTATGTATAACTGTTTCATAATTATTTATTCGAACAACTTTAATGCCTCTATATTATGATATATATTGAATATCATAATCATGTTAGTAGAGATTTGTGGTGATAAATAATTAATAAGGATAAATTGTTACTTTATGAATTTTAATTTATAACCAAACGTTTGAGTCCCCAACGGATCGTTTACGTAATTGGCTTTTGTAAAAAAGGATACACGTTTTATTAAGTTTAGTAGGTTGGGTGAACAAATTGCGTGATAGACTTAATGGTTACCATAAAAATGCCCCTTAGGTATAGGGAACAGTTAGACCGGTTTTTCTAAAGCTTCGATTTGCTAGCGTTAATTAAGGGGTGGTAAGGTGAGTATTCACTACACCTTTTTAAATGTTTTTACGTTTTACATTTCGGGGGAGAAATATGCTCTTTTGTTTATAATAAGTATATTAATGGTTTATGTGACCTTATGATGACCTTGAGTAGTGCGGTTATTTTCGGTGCATTAGTGCATGGTAGGTTCCCCAACAATCATAATCTTTGCTCCTTGTGTGGGCCACAGAGTATATTTGTAGATCTATCGGGTGTGACAACCGCCCATCGAGACCAGTCGCTCTAGTCTAATTATTTGGGGGAATATATTTTGAATTATAGTGATTGGGAAACACCAAGGGTTTTGGGTTGGTTATGGTCTCTTGGTTACGATCATGTTGTATGACCTAGCTAGTCTACGAATTGGTTCACAGGTGTTAGTCATACGTTATCATAATCATTTTTTAAAAGGATATTTCTTTTCGTGAATATCAAACATTTGAACTCACCAACTTTGCATATTTTTGAGGTACTTAAGCATGCATGTGAATGAAAATGCTTTTAGGGAAAACTTATATTTTTTCAAAGACATGTCAGCGTTGGATGGATCGTAAATCCCGTAATTTTAAACAATGTTTGTTGTCCATTGAGATTGGATATTAAAATTTGTAAATTTAAGAACAAGGTTTTGTAATAAGTTAACATTAACTTAACATAACTAAAGTATCCAATGTTTGGTTAATTTTATGTTTGCTAAATCGTTAACTGTCACCCATTTTTGTTACGCCCACTTACCCTTGTCTTCTGATGCGAATTAAGGGTGCGACAATAAGCATTTGGCTACCTAGAATATAAAGATCATCGCTGCACACTTTAGATATTTGTTTCCATCCAATCAAAAAATGGCGAGCTACCTCTAATCTAAATGCAGAGAGTGCCCTTTACGCTACTACACATCCTTACTCATAATATAGTGCAAGTTAGGTTTTGGGTATAGCAGGACTTGAACCTACCACCTTTAGGTTAAAAGTCTAATGCTCTACCAATTGAGCTATACACCCAAAAAACGATGTAGTAGTAAGGATTGATGCGGAAAATCAAAAACTGGCGACCCCTCTTTATCATATAAATGGGGTCCGACTTTGTATAAGGCTCGTACTACAGAGCAAGAAAATAAAATATAAGAGCGTGTGCTAGCACTTTCACAAGAAAATAGCACAGTGAATGTGCCCCTTATTTAAAAGTCATTGATATTAAATTATCGATATGAGAAAGAAGCGATCAAGCATTCGAAGAAAGCCGACCTTACTCTATAAGAGCCTTTCTCTAGCTTAGTTGCTTGTTTCTACTCTTGGACAACATCTATGATAAGGTGAGGTCGTCTTTATTTCTTGCTGCCATGCGGCGCGACTTAAAGATGGAGTTTACCAAAAAAAGACTGACTTCTTACCAGCCTACAAAGGGTTGTTAGGCTGGCTGACAAAGTTAGGATACCTCGTCAAATGTCTATTATAGTAGGTAGCAGTCCTATTCATTTTGGCTCCCCAAGAAAGAACGAGACAGTGGCAATGCACCATCCTTTCTTCTACATACATTGACCTTAACTTGACATATTCATCCAATTAAACCCAAACTCAAAGGATGACCACTAGCTCGGGGCTCAATGAAAGAGAAACTCTCAACATTATTAAAATGGGCTTAGCTGCGAAAGAAAGAGCCTTACATTCATTTTTAAATATTCAGAGATGACTTTACTAAAAGAGGAACCAACTCGTCATAATCATTATAGGACACCTCTAATCGTTCACCTTTAATGTGACACGTTCCCTCCTAGTTTGATCAACGAGATCAGTCAGTTAGAAAGTGGGGCTATTCTTTTTTTTAGGAGACAAATTAGTCTCTCTTACCGAATGAACCCTTAGTTCAGAAGGCTTCATCAACATGCTACAAACCTCCAGTCTAGCGGCAAACTTGATGCGAGAGAGGCACGAGTGCAATTCGATCTTGTGGTGTATTCCTTTGTAGTGGGTAGGGCCTCTTTCTCAATGATTAGTCTACCCCTAATCTATTGAAATGTCTCCATTCCTACGGTGATTTTGTCAATGAACTATGGATAAGTAGAAATTTCTTGTAGAACGATCTTCTGACGAGTTCCTTCCTTCATAGTACAATTTGATGATACACGTAGGCAGTGTTACCTACCAAATAAAGGCACGTTAGGTGATCAAAATCGCTCAAGTTAGCCAGGACTCAGTCACCTACTCGCTATCTAGTACTTTATTCTATCTACTAAATTAAAAATGTGACCTGTCATGCCAGGCTATAAGATAAGATACAGCGTACTACTTGACTAGTAGGAAAGAGCTTCCATAAGAACTCGAAGAGTCTTGTATGTACGGTAACCCTATCTTCCGCTATTGGTGGACTGTTGCACATAAAGAACTACACAACTAACCTTTCTTAGCGCACTTTTTAGGCGCTTATACTAAAAAAAACAAGATCATATAGTAAGTGAAGTTCCAAGCCTAGGTCTAGAAGGTTCTAACGAAGTGACAAACCCTTTTAGAGATAAGGGCGACCTTCTTGTGGTAGTAATTTATGCGGCATTCAGAATCCAGTCACACGTATGTATGGCAAGTTTTGTTTGGCAGTATGTCCTCTTGCTAAATGTGCTAGGAAAAGGAGCATCACCACGTCTTTGGGAACCATGTTTCATGGTTTCCGTCTTTTTTAGCCACATTTCATAAGCTACGAATCTTTTAAATAAAAAATGTGATCAGTGTGTGTATGTTGTGTGTGAGAGAATCAACAAAAAAGTGTCGCAGTAGAAAGTATGAAGTTGCGTGAATTGACATTGTAGAAGCTTGTAGTGGTTGAGTTGAAGGTAAGGAATGATGTGGTGGATCCATGTGATGGGTAAAATAGTCAAAGAAATCTTAAACTGGGGTAGTGCAACCATGGTGAAGATAGGGGGCTCATGTTGTAACAAGTGAATATAGTAACACAATACTTTTGCTGAATTCGATACTTTCATTCATAACTAACAAAGGCCTTTTATAGCCAAACAAGTACAACGTTCGAAAACTAACTTAACAAGAAATAAGGAAATCAACAATAAACCAAGTGTAAGACCCTAACCCGAAAACACGCGAATAGTTGCTTAAACTTATGAGTTTCGGCCTTAATCGAAAATCACGACCAATTAAAACTTTAATCTTTATAACTACATTCCATTTTAAAGACTTTTATTTGATAGAGACCTTAAATTTTGCATTTTTTTTTCTTTTTGATATTACAAACCTATACTACGATTTGTGTTTTAAACGACAATTTATTGCGGAAGCGTAATAGTGATCGGGTGTGTTCGGCTCTCCTCTTGACTTGATCCGTGCTCCAGAGCTCCTATCGAACGTGTACCTGGCACCATTACACAAGTTATAGTTAGTGGGGTTTCTAATAATGCATTTACTATATTAGAAATGTCGTTGCGCGTCAAAACGGAACGAACTAGGCCAAACGGTCCCATATCAAGAAAATAAACTGCTGCACTTTTGCGCAGCAGCTGTTCGGGACGCATTTACCCCTTTTAAAACACGTAATCTGACTTCGGCTTTCAAATAAGAAATGTTCTTCGTTCGAATACCTTTCCAGGCATATAAAGAACACCCCTAACGATTTTTCTATGATTTCATACGAATTTTTAAAAATCAGCATGTCTGTTAGAACGGTGACCCGCCCGGGCTAACCTGGTATTCAAAATCTCCAAATTTTGACCTGCCCGGGTTAGAATGTGACCCGCCCGGGTTGACCTGCTAATTTAAAATCTCCCAATTTTGACTTGCCCGGGTTAGAATGTGACCCTCCCGGTTTGACCTGCTAATTTAAAATCTCCGAATTTTGACCCGCTCGGGTCAGAATGTGACCCACCCGGGCTGACCTACTAGAACTTTATTAAGCCATGAAAACTTATGCCTTTACAAGCCCGACTCTTCACTATGGGCGTTTTTGGACATCCGGGACACACCCAATATTATTTTAGACCTGCATAGATAAGTTCTATCAAGATATATATATCACTTCTCGGTTTTGACCCATTAGAAACCATTTAGTTCGGTTTTAACCGTTTGACCCGTTAAGGCCTTAGGTTTTACACAACCTTGTTTAACCGTTCAAAAAACATAACAATCATATTGTCAACCCGTTTAACACTTGTTAAACTAATCAACAATATCTTATTCACTTATTATGACTCGGTTTATGGATGTAGCCTTTAGAAAATCTTTAAAATTCCTAAAATACCCTTAGAGGTCTATATTCCGTTTTAGTCACCCGTGGGCCACAACACTTGGTCATCACCATCATTTTAGACTCGTTAACATGTTTGGAAACTCCTAAGCCCTTAAGAACATAGTATATTACCAATTCCATAAATTCTCTATTATTAAATCACTTCTAAGCGCATTAGAGCGCATTACACATTTTTATGAACAAGACTCACCGATTTGACACCCACACTTCATGTGGGTGGTTTCATCCACATGTCTACTTGCATATGGCCATATCTTATACTACAGACTTACCCAGTAGTGTTGACCCATTTCCATTCCTCTCGAATCTTCCTCAAGGATCCTTGGCATCACATGCCATTCCATTCCAATTTCTCAATCTGTGCAAAAACTCATTACCCTAGTAACACTCCGGGATCCAAAGGGTGTCACACCACCAATTGGCCCGTCTAGCCCTTTTAACTATAAATGGTTAGCATAGACGCATTAAGTACTGAGTTCAATTGATGCTCACAACATCATTTGACCCGTTTAACTATTTATTCACAAAATCCTCCATTCTTTGGTCACATTCATGCGTTTTAATGAACATAACATTTTTAACTCATTTATCCATTTTACAAGGGTGTGCCATTATCTAGTTAGGCGTCCCAGACGGACTTAACCATTTTTCATAATTTAGGCGATTCTAGCCCTTTTACAAGCTAGTATCCCACATTCCATAATCCGTTTTAGTGATTAAACCCACATACTTTACAAACAATATAAATTCCATGATTTTCAAATGTTTACAACATAATTTAGTTTCTAAGAGACTTATTTAGGATAAGTCACTTACCTTGGCCCAATTTATGCATTCCATGATCTATTGCTTTGTTGGTTTCCTCCCATCCAAGCTCCCACCTAGCTTGACAAGATCAAACCTTCACAATACTCACAAGATCGGTCATGTTAGCCATTTCATCAAACGACTACCATACCTCGCGAGTTTATAAATGCTAACACATTCACAACTTCCATTTGGGTTAGTTGACTTTTAAAAATCAAACTACCCATTCAATGTTTATATACACCAACGTAGGCATTAGTTAACATCATTTTATGCGATTACCTTATTGCCACATAGATTAATCATCTCATGTGTCATTCTCATACTAACATCATTCATTCACATCATTTACACATAACAACTTAGCTTATGTTGTTCCTTCATACAATTTCATTCATAAGCCTTAACTAGGCATTTCATCAAACACTTAGTAGGCATCATTCATAACATCAAAAATTTGTAGTTAGAACATACCATGAGTTCATCAATTTCACATAATTCATTATTCCATAAGAAATGTAGCATTTAGCCTATTTTATAGCCATTCAATCATACAATTTCATCATCAAATCACTATCTTAATGTGGGTTTCCACCAAAAGGCCATAACCCATATTTTTCACACAATCATCTTTCACATTTTATAACAATCATCTCTATGAATTGTTATTCCTAACCAAATTAAGCATTATTTAGGTTCCCTAAGGCTAGAGGAACCTCTATTAATCATTAACTCCACGATTTTGTCAAAACCCCCAAATTCAACATTATCATAATCTTAGAAAACCCCATAAAATGGAAAACCAAGGTTACCTCTTGGTTTGTTGAAGCTAGATGATTAATAATCCTTCAACATGCACGAATTTAGTGGGTTGCTAAGAGAGTTCTGAGATACATTAAAGGTACTTTAAACTTCAGCTTCCCCATTTTTTCCTAGATGATCATTTCCTTGCTGCAAAGAGAGTTCTGATTAATAATCCTTCAACATGCACGAATTAAAGGTACTTTCAGTTTGTTTTCTTCATAGTTCTTCCTTTGAATTGCTATTGCTTGCTCTCCTGGCTGGATCTCTGCATACCCATCTTCTACCACTTTCCAACATTCCTTCGATTTGATGAGATTCTGCATGACCATATGCCAATGATCATAATCTCCATCAAACTTAGGTACATGGGTTGCCTGGAAATTACTCGACTCTTCTGTCATGGTTCTTGAACAGCAGCTCAATTCTTCTTCTCTCACTCTCAAAACCAGATCTCACTCACCTCTCTAATGGATCTCACAATTGCACTCTGATACCACTTGTTGTAACAAGTGAATATAGTAACACAATACTTTTAATGAATTCGATACTTTCATTCATAACTAACAAAGGCCTTTTATAGCCAAACAAGTACAATGTTCGAAAACTAACTTAACAAGAAATAAGGAAATCGACAATACACCAGGATGATTCAACTGACTCCTAAGACTTAGCAACCCACTACTCCAACGTTCACCTTCCAGATGACTCGGACTTTATTGAAAGCAAATAAACAAAACACTAAATATTATTAATACTAAGTCTTGCATGCATAATTCCACGTAGACTCTTATGCATGCATAAATCCATGTAGACCCAATAAATCCTCCCCTTAAACAAGACCATCTTCAAGTGTCTTGTTTAACAACACAAACTCCCATAGCATCTCGAATTGCATTAAATGATTCTTCCTTCACTGCCTTGGTCATTCCATCTGCTATTTGCCTTTTAGTGCCACAAAACTCCAATTCAACTATCTCTTTTTCAACCAACTCCCTCATATAGTGATATCGAATATCGATATGCTTGGTTCTTCTATGCATCACAGGATTCTTTGACAGCTTGATAGTAGAAGTATTATCACAGTATATAGTTATAGTGCTAGTCTCTTCTACCATTTCCTTTAGAATCCCTTTCAGCCATACATAGTGACATACACATAATCCAGCAGCCACATATTCAGCTTCTGTTGATGACAAAGTCACTATCTCTTGCTTTCTTGAACACCAACAAACTGCAGCACCACTCAGCAAGCATACATATCCTGAAGTGCTTATTCTGTCCTCACAATCTCTTGCATAGTTACCGTCAGTATATACCAATAGTTCCTCCTTCATTCTCTTATTATACTTTAGAGCCATAGTTTAAAGTACCTTTAATGTATCTCAGAACTCTCTTTGCAGCAAGGAAATGATCTTCTCCAGGCTTAGCCATAAACCTTGAGATTAAACTGACCACAAACATAATATCTGGCTTGGTAACTGTTAGGTACATAAGGCTACCAACTAGACTCTTATACATAGTTTCATCAACCTCCTCCCCTGATCCTTGCTTTGTCAACACAGCTCCCGACACCATTGGAATATGGATTGGATTGGCATCCTCCATCCCAAATCTTTTCACTACTTCATTTGCATATTTTCTTTGACTGACTTCAATAGCATCTTCAGTTTGCTTTACCTCCACACCCAAAAAATATCTCATCTCACCCAAATCATTCATATTGAACTCTTTCTTCATTGATTCTTTGAACTCTTCACAAATTTCAGCATCACTTCCTGCATATATTAGGTCATCTACTCATCGCAGCATACTTAACTCAGAGGGTGTGACCAATCCAAGTCGCTATCCCAGTGGCCAAGCACCTTAAGCTTCAGCATTTTCGCTTTGATTTCTAATTAATTCATGAACTTTTTTAGATATTTATTTTCAGACAATCCTAGAGGGAGTCGAGTCCGGAGTCACTATCCCCAGAAGCGACACCATTGGCCTTGCCCTTATTTTATATCCAGCTCTTTTTTTTCTTCAACTTTCGATTAGAAATTCTAACGGTTTTAAACTTATAACGTCATTCCTTATACTATTATTAGCGGTTTCAGCTTCCCCATTTTTTCCTAGATGAGAACCCACAAGGTATCCTAATATATTTAGGTGTATTAGCTCAAAGGAAACTTTTCTACCGGCTGGGCCTACCCACACATCCCAAGTCAACACGCTTTTGATTATTTATTCTTCTAATACATATAATATTTGAAAACCAGACACTTGATTTTATCTATCATTTACCATATTTTATAATGCAAACTTCAAAATAAGGGACTTTTTTTTTCGTTTTTTTTTTCTTAGACTCAAAATGACTCTGTATACATACTAAACGACAGTTTCCCTGGCCCTAGGTAGATTAAATGAACCTAAAATTAAACTAACATGATAAGGGGCTTAGTATATTGTTTTGGGAGGAGGAACATCAACAAAGCAACGATTTTATTTTTACGAGGAGGAGAAAGCAGAATTTCTACATACAAACTCACCATTAGAAACTTGTGTTGTACCTTTTTGGTGAACAAAGTGTGATCATGATTGCTTTTCTTGAACCCTTCCCTTTTAAAGTAAGCTTCAATCCTATGATACCAGGCTCTAGGAGCTTGCTTCAGTCCATAGAGTGCTTTCTTCAGTCTATACACCATCCCTTCTTTACCTTAAAAAAACCTTCTGGCTGCTCAACATACATAGTTTTAGTTAATTCACCATGCAAGAATGCACTTTTTACATCTAACTGAAACACTGTCCACCTTCTCTTGGCTGCAATTTCTAAAAATAGTCTTATAGTATCCATCTTGCAACAGGAGCAAAGACTTCATTGTAATCCATTCCTTGCTTCTGAGCATAACCCTTTACTACAAGCCTGGCCTTGTACTTTTCAACTTCCCCTTTATCATTCAACTTAGTCTTGTACAACCACTTCACACCAATTGGCTTTACACCTGACATTGAACTAACCAATTACCAGGTTTGATTTCTTTCTATTGCTTCAATCTCTTCCTTCATTGCAGTTATCCACTTTTCTTCTTTTGCAGCCTCATCATCACTAACAGGATCATCCACAGAACTATACAATGAAATCACATCATCTTCAGCAAAATTTGTATGATAGTCCTTCATCCAGGCATGAGTTTTCCTGATGCTGCTGGAACCTTGTCTTATTGGCTGATCAGCTCCACCTTCATTATTATCATCATTGTTGATCACATCTTCTTCATCAGCATTCTCTACAACTTCTTGCTCAATTGTTTCATTTTCAGTTATCTGTTCTGCCTGCTCTTGACTCCTTTCAGCACACACTTCTTCTTCAATGACTAAGTCTTGATCTTCCCTTTCAAGAGTATTCCAATCCCACTTTCCTTCTTCATCAAAGGCAACATCTCTACTTATCACAATTTTCTTAGTGAGGGGATCATAAAGCCTATAGGCCTTAGATTCCATGCTCACACAAAGAAATATACACTTGTGACTCTTATCATCCAGCTTGGTTCTTAGCTGCTTTGGTATATGAACATAACCAATGCAACCAAAAACCTTAAAATGACTCACATTAGGCTTAACCCCTGACCACAGTTCCTCAGGGACTTTTTTTTATCCAAACTCCTACTTTCTATTCAAAACATAGCAAGCCCAAACCACTGCTTCTGCCCACAGAAACTTTGGTAGATCCTTCTCTTTCAAGAGACATCTGACCATATTCATGAGTTTTCTGTTTCTTCTTTCTGCCACCCCATTCTGTTGGGGTGTATAAGCAGCTGTTAATTGTCTTTTAATTCCCCTTTTTCACAAAAATCTTTGAATTCTTGAGAGGTAAACTCTCTTCCCCTATCACTTCTTAGGCATCTCAAACTGGACCCAGTTTCCTTTTCTACTAATAATTTGAATTTCTTGAAACATTCAAATGCTTCCCCTTTCAACCCCAAAACATAGACCCAAGTGATTCTAGTATAATCATCAATAAAGACTAGGACATACCTCTTGTTTCCTTGGGATATTGGTTTGATGGGTCCACATATGTCTGTATGGACCAATTGCAATCTTTCTGAAGCATGCCACTTACTCTTCTTAGGTATTTCCACACGATTTTGCTTCCCAATTTCACATACTTCACACACTTGGGTTTTCTCTGCTACCTTGGGAAGTCCATCCACCATATTATTGAACTGCATGGTTCTGAGAGCTTTGTGATTTGCATGAGCAAACCTCCTGTGCCACACCTCTTTCCCTGTGGTAGTTACCATGCATCTGCCGACATCTTCTGGTGCAGCAAAGATGGGAAATAACCTGTTTTTGGTCATCTTGGAAACCAAGATTAAACCTTTCACAGGATGATACATCCTTCCAATACCTTCCTTAAAGATGAAAGTCACTCCCTTCTCTTGGAGCTGACCAACACTAATAAGATTGGACGTCAGATCAGGTGCATAGTACACCTTAGTAATGACCTGAGCTTTACCATCTACAATTAGTTTAACATCTCCAATTCCCTAAACTTCCAATCTTTTGTCATTTCCTAACTTTATTGAATGTGAAAAACTTACATCAAGTTTGGTGAACCATGCCTTGTCTCCTGTCATATGGTTGGAACATGCTGAGTTCATAAACCAAATACCCTTCTTATTCTCTTCCTGCTCATACTTCTCCACATCTACTGTCGCCATTAACACCAATTCTTCATTTTCATCATACTCAACATAATTTACAGTTTTTTCTTCAGAGGGACATTCATATTGGAAATGACCCAGTCTTCTACATTTGTAGCTTTCCACAATGCTCTTATCAAATGGACCACGTCCTCTTCCTCTACCTCTCCCTCTGTAATTGTTAGATCTTCCTATACCTCTTCCTCTACCATATGGACTCTCTTGCTCAACTTTAAGAACATGTTCCTCAGTTGGACCTTTTAAAAGTTTCTGCTCATGAACAAGTAGAGAGCTTTGCAGCTCATCTACTGTCATTTCATCTATGTCCTTTGACTCTTCAATAGTACACACAACAAAGTTGAAGTTTTCAGTAAGAGTTCTTAATACCTTTTCAACTATCTTCACATCTGGCATGTCATCACCACAATTCCTCATATCATTGGCAACTACCATCACTCTTCCATGGTAGTCATTCACACTCACTCCAGTCTTCATTTCTAGAGTCTAAAAAACTCTCCTCAACCTTTGTAACTATGCACGTTTCACTCGGGCACTCCCTTGATACTTGTTCTTCATGGCATCCCACACTTGCTTTGAGGTCTCCTTCTTTGTAATTGTATTCAAAATTGACTTGTCAATAGATTGAAACAAGTAATTCAGAACCTTCAGATCTTTCAGTTTGTTTTCTTCATAGTTCTTCCTTTGAATTGCTATTGCTTGCTCTCCTGGCTGGATCTCTGCATACCCATCTTCTACCACTTTCCAACATTCCTTCGATTTGATGAGATTCTGCATGACCATATGCCAATGATCATAATCTCCATCAAACTTAGGTACATGGGTTGCCTGGAAATTACTCGACTCTTCTGTCATGGTTCTTGAACAGCAGCTCAAATCTTCTTCTCTCACTCTCAAAACCAGATCTCACTCACCTCTCTAATGGATCTCACAATTGCACTCTGATACCACTTGTTGTAACAAGTGAATATAGTAACACAATACTTTTAATGAATTCGATACTTTCATTCATAACTAACAAAGGCCTTTTATAGCCAAACAAGTACAATGTTCGAAAACTAACTTAACAAGAAATAAGGAAATCGACAATACACCAGGATGATTCAACTGACTCCTAAGACTTAGCAACCCACTACTCCAACGTTCACCTTCCAGATGACTCGGACTTTATTGAAAGCAAATAAACAAAACACTAAATATTATTAATACTAAGTCTTGCATGCATAATTCCACGTAGACTCTTATGCATGCATAAATCCATGTAGACCCAATAGCTCAAACCCATCGATTTGATCCACGATCACTGTCACCATTAGAAATGGAGTGAGAAGGTTGTGTGTGCGCACACACGCGTACTTATCGTGATATTTCATTAAGATTTTGCTTTCGAATCATTTAGATTTAGTTATGTGTTGCACAGATCTTATTTTTATGCCATAATTCCTATTTATCTTTGGTTACGGTCTTTTAGTGACTAAAAGTTGAATGTGAGTTCATGTTAGTTTATTAGGCCGGTAGGTATATTTCTGTTGTTATCAGGTGCAAATCAACATAATCTAAATTATTGTACAGTTCATTTTCAAATTAAATGTATTACCCATTGTCAAACACAGTTTGATCTGTGACGATGGACATACACCAACTAGTTCACTTCATTTTCTTGTGTTTCTATGTATGTATGTATTATGATTTATTAATTCAATTCGTTAATTTGAATCCTGTTACACCCAAACGATTACCAATCCTAATGTAAATATTTACGTAGTTGGCTTAGGCCCTCTAGTGCTAGGACGTTAGATCTTCACATTGTTTTCGTGTGACAACTAAACATGCTATATCTAACAAGTTATCATACATATTGTAACAAAAATAAGAAGGGTGAAAATGTTACAAAAAACAGAATGGATCACGAAATATAACACAATAAGTTACAAAATATAACATAATGTCAATAAATATAATACAATGTCAAGGAAACACTACAAGACACGGGACCATTAGCGCCGCCGCTAATAACATAAAGTACGATATAACCCTGGTCGTTGATCTATGTTTGATCCAACGGTGGAGAAGGAAAGCTGAATGGTTAGGTGGGAGATGGACCTCTAGCGGCGACACCTAGGCGGGTCGCCGCTAAAGGTGTCGCCGCTAATAACCTAAATTCTTGCGGTGAAAAAAAGACATAATGAATCGCATAAGGGACCAATGACAAAAATAAAGAAAATACACAATGCAACCACTACAAGAAATTTGGGCAATAGCGGCGACATCTTTAGCGGCGACATGTCGCCGCTACGGCTCAAAGCGGGAAATAAACACCATTCTTCTCTCCTTTCTTCCCAAATTGCTTTCACTTCTCTTCTCTGCTGTTCATCTCCACCGCCTAAGTCGCCCCACCACCACCGTTCATCTCCACCACCTTCCCTTTCTTAAATATATATATATATGTGTGTGTGTGTGTGTTTGTTTGTTAGATAGTATGCTAACTTGATTGGTGTTGATGTTGATGTTATTGTAGGAGCAAATTACGAGTTTGTTGGAAAACCCGCAATTTAGAAATGAAATGATGTGGATGATAAATTCAGGTTTCGTGACACCGGACCTAGGAAACCAAAATCATGAAGAAGATCAAGGGAATGATAACACCGATGATGATGATTATGATATGTAGGTGCGATATTACGTGTTTAGTATGGTTCATGTAAACGATTTTAGGATGATATATTCGAATTTGGGATGCGTATGTAAAATATTTTATGCTTTTTTTGGTTTTTCAGTATTTAAATATCATTAGCAGGTTAAAGTCAGCAGGTACCAAAAAAAAAGGTTATTAGTGGCGACATGTCACCGCTAATAGTGTAGCCATGTAGTGACGTGGCACAAGCAATAGCGGCGACTAAAAGCAATGGCGGCCACACAAGGAGCAATAGCGTCAAGGCAATAGCGACCAGACAATTAGCGGCGACATTAGCAATAGCGGCGGCCCCAGTGGCGGACCCAGAAAACTTTTTCATGGGGTGCGAAATTTTTTAAGGGTCAATTGTGTATCGGCATATAATATTCTTATCGGTCTGAGTCGGGTCGGGTCGTATAAAAAATAATAATCAAACAAATTTCATGTAGTAAATAAAGGTATGTCAAATGTCATTAAAAATGCAAACCGGAAATCTAATATGCATATCTGATCACCCCGCGTCTTTTAATAAATTCGAATTCTTCTCAATTTTTTTATTATTAGTTAACTTCATTCATAAGAAATTAAATTGTATACCAATATATAAGACCATGTGTAGTGGGGTGTTATTGGAGCTTGAAATTGAAAAATAGCGCTCAAACATCACTGCGGTGGGGCTTTATGGGGCGTTATATTGCTTTAAAATTGAAAAAATGGGTATCAGGCGGTATACTTATAGCGCCACTTTTGTTTAGTTTTTGTGACACTTTATTGCAGCCAATGAGGTTTAAAAGAGGGGCGCTATTTTTTGCAGCCACTACTAGGTCTAATGTCGAGTAAAAAAAAGCAAGAAAGTAATAATATAATAATCAAAATGATTTAAGGTCTATAGTAGATAGGGCTGTTCAAAACGCTCGGCGCTCGCCGATCGCTCGCCGCTCGTTCGGAATTTGCTCGAAAATTGCTCGCTCGATTTTCCGCTCGGTTGTATATGAGCCGATCGGCTCGGTTCGGTTTGTAAATGAGCCAAGCACGAGCAAAGGTACGCTCGGCTCGGTTCGGCTCGAATAAATTTTTATTTATTAAATAATAAATATATACACAATTTACAGATAAATTTATGACTTTATATATAAGATTCTATTGGATTTGAGTCGGTATATGCAAACAAAATATAACCAACCCACTTAACACAATAAAAAAATTTACACTAGATTTAATAGTAAAACAATCAGTCATGAGGTGATAGTCTTGACTTCTTTATGTTAATAGTCGTCCATCGCTTGATATCACACCTACGTCACAATGCAACAACTGTTGTCTGACGTATGCTCATCACCTCACCAGCCTCAATCTAAGCCTCATCCTTTGACACTGGGATCTCAATATTAGTGTTATCATCGGACATTTTGACCTTAGTTGTCACCCGAAAATGAAAACATCGAAGGAAACATTCCAATTTCATAATCGTCCATATTATTCTCCGCTCGATTCTCGCTCGGCGCTCGCTCGGAAAATTTTCGCTCGAAGAATGCTCGTTCAATTTTCGGCTCGATTATAAACGAACCGCTCCGCTCGGTTCGGTTTGTAAACGAGCTAAGCACGAGCAAAGCTCCGTACGGATCGGCTCGGCTCGTGAACAGCCCTAATAGTAGAGTACACTATATAATCAGTAGTTTTGTGTCCTTTTGACCTTTTGTACATCTAAGCAATATTAAATTAATAATAATTTATTTATTTGTATCTTCTCTGTTCACTCTTTCTTCTTTACCAAGTACAGAACCAGCCAACCAGGTCCTCGGCCGGAGTTTTGGAAAACTAAATTTGGTTGTTTCTCTTCAGTCTCCCGTGTTCTGTTGATGTCAAGGGGAGCGACAACAAAATTTCATGGGGGGCGCTTGAGATTTTAACGCCTGTAATACACTGAAAATTTTTATTTTAAGGTGGGCAACCGCCCACCTTAGGATGGCTATAGGTCCACCCCTGGGCGGCCCGCGTTAGCTTTAGCGGCAACTTAAGTGGCCGCTATTGCTCTGTTTTGTTGTAGTGAACATAAAAGACATAATGATGTGACGCAAATTCTAAAAAGTATAAGCTAAATATAAAAAAAAAAACCCGTAAAAACTAAGATTGTGGGGTTCGATGAGACAATTTCAATTTCGCTTGAATGAGTTTAATCGGATTCCGTTTGATACCATATATTCCTACGACTTTTTATCACTGTGTATTTAATGCTAACCCATTATAATCGATTTTCGTTATGTTGTCATGTTAATGAGACTTTATTTATTTATTTATTGAAGTTTCAGTACTAAAAATACATAAGATACATCATTAATCAAACTTAAAACAATCAAAGTTAATTGCTATGTAATTCATAATAAATTGTGACGTATATAACTTTACGCATATTCTTGGGTTCGTTGGAACATAATTTTCAAAGTATAGGCCGTTTACAAAACAAGAGATCCGTAACGTGCCCGTAGACGTACATAAGCTGAATACTAAACCATATAAAATTATTAAAAAAATTACCATTGTAAACATAAGAGAGGGAGGACCGATACAAACAAAATTAAATGCATGGGCAATTAATATGAATGAATAGGGTATGCATTTGGCTGGACTAAAGGGTAGTGATACAGTAGTTGCACCAAATGATCCAAAGAAATCTCCAGAACCTTTGAAAAAGACGATTCAGGAAATAAAGGGTCCCTCAACCCACGATGGTGCTAGTTGTACCACGGTATTGTATGGTGTCTAATGCCTGATATGACGACGTATATATCACAGGCCCACACTCAAGACCAAGTGAAGTTTGGAGCACCTTGCACCGCCATATAATTCTGCTTGGTTAGTTACCAATAACATATTTACTAGTGTCGTATCCCTAGGGGTTTAGACCCATGATTGTTTTTTGGGTCAAACAATTTTAAAACCATCATACGGTTCGTATAGCCCTATATGGATCGTATGGATCTTTTTAAGTTATATGGGTTTGGGTTGTCTGAAGTTTGATTTTCTTTTTGTGTACAAAGTTGTTAAAATATGATTTTTTTGCTGATTTTGTTAAAAAATTGTAACATTTATTGATTTTTATAAAAAGATGGATTTAAACTCGGTAATTAGCATATTAGAATAACGTCGTTTTTTATAAGATTGTTGATTTTATAAAATGATATTGTTAAAACTTGATAATTAACATTATTAGATCGCCGTTTTGTCTCAAATTCCTCATATAAAACTCACTAGATTTCTTGCTACGTCAATAAAAAAATCAAACCATTGATAATCATAAAGCTTAAAGATCCATTTATCCATAATAAAAGCACTTCTTTAGAACATTACATTTGAACATAATCCTGAATTATCTAAAGAAATTCAATGTGTCATACGAAACTCAGATAAATTTTTTACTTTCTCCTAGTACCTCAACACCAAGTGTCAAAGGGGGGCCCGGGTTCTTCGGTCTAGGTATCTTGCAGACACAACTCCATAGGTTTCAAGAGCACCTGATGTAAATTGGTACAACATATTGAGACTGAAGAACCCTATGCATCCTCCGTTAACCTATCAGATTCTACGATGATTTTATGATCAACCATGACTCTTTTGGTACTCATAGACGTTGACCTTTTGTAGCTCTAATTCTGCATCTAATCAAGTAGCCTAATGTCATTCTGGATCAATGTTAAGTCATTCTATCAATATAACAAGTACCTAATGCAGAGACACTACGAGCGTTTTTGACTTTCATATAAAATATGAAAAAAAAACACTTCTTTAGACAATATGGGATTATGTTCCCCTCTCACCACATTTGTAGAACCTTCAACAACACTTATTTAGCTATACCTCCAAAAATTCAACATGGTAGGGTTTTCACAACTTTAAGAAGTGATTCGGTGGTTCAGCCATGACTCTTTCGGTACTCATAGACGTAGACCTTTTGTTGCTCTGAATCTACATCTAATCAAGTAGCCTAAAGTCTCTCTGGATCAATGTTAAGGCATTTTATCATGATAGCAAGTATCTGATGCAAAGACACTACAAGCGAGTTTGACTTTCATGTTGAGCTCAAAGAACACTCATTAAGCTATACCTCCAGAAAATCAACATGGTATGGTTTTTACAACTTCAAGAAGTGATTTGGTGGTTCAGCCATGACTCTTTCGGTACTCATAGACGTTGACCTTTTGTTGCTCTAAATCTACATCTAATCATGTAGCCTAATGTCTTTCCGGATCAATGTTAAGTCATTCTATCATGATAGCAAGTATCTGATGCAGATACTCTACAAACGTGTTTGACTTTCATATTGAGCTTAAAGGCTCCATTTGGATATTGAGCTCAAATACCCCACGTGTTCCTATGAGGCATCATCTCGGAATATCTTGTCACTAGTATTGAGATAAACTATGATTATTACGTTACATTTCAAGTGCTATGCACTCTTATATAATAGCTCAAATACCCCAAGTGTTCCTTTGAGGCGTCATCTCAGAATATCGGGTCACTAGTTTTGAGATAAATTATGATTATCACGTTACATTTCAAGTGTTATGCACTCTTATATAATTCACCAGTGCGTAGTGGTTTAAATGAATAACGAACTGATTTCTTATGATCACTGATATTGGTTGCCGGTTGTTCAAGTTGCTACAAATCTTGGGAGTTGATCAGGTATTCGGTCTCGGTACCTTGCAGATGTCTCTGAAAAAAATGAGTGTTGTTCAAGTTGCTACAAATGTGTTGAGAATGGACACATGCCTAAGAGTTGTTCCAATGTCTGGATCATAAAAACAATAACTTACTTAAAATCAATTGGTAGGTAAACTTACACAAAATCAAAGGGCCTTTGATCTATTGGTATCAAGGTGTTGGATAAGGCTTTACCTTTTAAAATAGTGAGGGATTTAAATCTCATGAGTGACAAAAAGTTAGCCATTAAAAAAATTAAACAAAATCTAAAGCATACACAACTCCACCATTTTTTATCATCTTGTTCTTAACTTCACAGTAATTATCCAGGGTTCGAATTAATAAATTATTCATTGTTAATCACACAAAAAACGGTCAGTATAGGCTTATACGAACCGTATTGGGGTAATAAATGCCCCAATACAATCCGTATAGATCTATACGGATTGTAAGGAGTGTCAATTTAAAGAAAGGGGCGTAAAATAATACCATTTTTTTAGGTGCTACAATGATGTTTTTTTGCATTAAAATGGGCACTATAAATGTAATCCACCCTTCACGAAAAAATTAGATATAATAATCGAAGTACTGAATCAAATTTGTTCATCATAGTTTTCCAAGTCTAACATTACAAAATTATATTTTATCTTAAAAGAATCTAGAAATATTTTAATAAACATTAGTAATTGTTGAAACAAAAAATTGTAGGTGGGTTGACCTTGCATCCTAGATACCTGGTTTGTCCATGGTCTATCATCGAACCAAGATTCACATAGAAAGGGGTTGATACGTGGTTCTTAAAACCATTTCCATTGGTGTTTTAGAGTTGAATTGGTTAGTAAGACAAAATTTTGAGTAATTTAAAAACTTAAAAAAGAATTCACACCAATTTAGGTTTGGCAATTGGGTTGGTGGATCAACAAACCAAAATTTGGGTGGTTTCACATGTTATAATATAATTTGTTGCAATCTAAACTAATTCTCCCAATAATTTAATTATTCAAAAAAACTTGTAATATTGAAACTTAAAAAAGAAACTAAATACATTGATTTTTCTTAACCAATGGGGTTGATGGTCTATTAGTAAAGGCAAAACCTTTTAAACACCCAGGCTGTGAGAGGTAGTGGTTCCAAGTCCCAGAGACCATAAGATTAAAAGAAATTAATCTTAAAAAAAAATACGCATTTTCTTACTTTTTTTGTAGACATCCCAATATAAAATTTTGTTATATTATTTTTTCTCTTTCTTATACACTCATAACAATCATAGGTTCCTTTTGTTTTTTCTCGAGAGGGAATCAAAGAGAGACAGAGAAAGGGGGTTTTCCGGGGGTTGGTGGGGGGAGGAGAAATTGGGTGTTTTCTTGTTGTTTCCGGAGGCATTCCGATAATGTTTGGTGGTCGTGCACCGTCGACTCGTTGATGGATTGTTGTCGGGTGTAAACCCTAACCTTTTTCAAGGTCGTATTTTGGTTGTCGTTTTCCGCTGTGACGACCATTTCATCGTAGATAATGCTAACAATTGTTTACCCGGTGATGGTGTTGGCATGCTACTTGGCATGGCAACTCTAGTTACAACTAGGGTGAGTGGAAAACCAAAATAAAAAAAAAACAAATCGCACAAAAAAACAGAAAAACCGAACCGAAAAAACCTAAACCGAAATTAGCGATTCTGTTTCGATTTTGGTTTTGGTTTTGGATTTTATAAACACCGAACCGAAAACCCAAAGAAAATCACTTTTTAAATATTTCTTATACATTGAGTTAGGAATTATTAGTTTTATTCTTTAGTATCAAGTATTTAAAATAGGAACATTCAAATGTTTATCTATTTTTTGAAATGATTTATCCATTCTCTGTCTCCCATTCTCCAAAGAGGGACAGAGAAAGGGGGTTTTCCAGAGGGGGGGGGGGGTGTAGGATCGACAAGAATTAAATATCGCGCGAGTATCAGATCAAGGGCAGAATCAACGATTCGGTTAGTTGTTATAGGTGAGTGTTTATGGATAAGTTCTTGAATCATTATCTACTCAAATTGCAACACCATGTCCTGTGCAGCTATATCCCTTTATGGCCCTTGCATCTATGCGTCCCCGCAATCTTCTAATCCTAATGATTTCTCTAGTTGTGAGCTCATTCGAAAGCTTATATTGAAATCGGTGACGGTTACCGAAAGAAATTCTGTTGGATAGCAGTTTCCACAGTCAACCACCAAACTAAGGTTTATCAGTGTTGTTGGTCTATCAATAAAATCTTAATTTCTTGGAAAATAGCTAAAATGCAACATGCAAATACACGATAATTTTTCTACCAACTTCGTAAGGACTCTTTCTTTAAACTAACCAACCTGAAAACCAATGAAAAACGTAACATATATTTATACTAGACTCATACTAATCCTAATCCTACTCTAACTCAATTATATAAACAAATAACCTGACCGTTAACACTTTGTTCAAACTTTAGTCATATCAACAAACTCAACATTAATTCTACCAGTCTCCCCCTAGATCTACCATCTTGTTTATCAAAGTAACACCGCCTCATCATCTTTAGCTAAATTCACCTCTCAATCGTTTTGTTCTAATTTAGTGCACTCGGCCACCTAATGACCGTAATATTCTTGACAACTGTGACATCTAATGCATCTTTTATCCCAGTTCATACCTTGATCCTTCGGCCTTCATATGGATGAAAATGACTTCCTTGATCTTTACTAAAACTATAACTTCTACCCCGTCCACAATTATCAAAACCTCGCCTTCGTCCATATTGAACTTGAATGAACTCAATACTCATTGATCTTAATCTCTTGCTCGTCATCTTTTGAAAGTAGCAGTTTTCTTTTATTTTCTTCATTGACTTATCTTGCACTCTAACACGTTCTTCAAATGATTTCAATTGACCCACGCCTTCATGAAATTGATATTAATTCAAGATCAGAGTATTGTCCTACCAATGCCACTATTTGTAAACACTTTCTTGGCACATTGATGTAGATTTAAGAGTATGTTTAGTAAGCTTTAAGTTATTCATTGTAAAAGAAAGATAGTAGACTAGAATATGTGAGCTAAATGCATATAAATTTTAGTACGAGTAGAACTGTTGGTAATCAGAAGTAAACGCAACACACAAGTACACAGCAATTTTGTTACCAACTTGGTAATGGCTGTTGGTATAAAGCTTATAACAAAACCTCACAAATGATGAACACTCACAAAATAGTCAACACAGATTATGCTTTATTGATTGATTAGTTGAGAGTACATGAGAAAGGAAAGTTGCACACCCTAAGCTTAAATAGGCAATAAAAAATGGCTAGCAAACAAAGTGGAACAATCCACAAGACCCGGACTGAGCAATAACTTTGGCAATGACCACTTTTTCAAATCAAAAGACTACCCAAGTTCATGCATGGAAATAAACCTGGCAATAACCACTTATTCAAATCAAACACCCTCAAGTTTTCAACTTCTAGTTTCTTGCCTGTCCACATGTGGATGGGGGTCTTGGCATCAAGAGCTTTTGTTGGTGACACATTCAGGATGTGCACAACAGTAGAGACTATTTCTGCCTAGAAGTATCTTAGCATACCTTTAGCTTGAATCATGCATTGAGCTCTTTCCACAATAGTGTTGTTTCTCCTCTAACTTACCGCATTCGGCTTAGGGGTATAGGGAGTTGTAAGTTGTCTTTTGATGCCATGTAGCTCACAAAAGGCATGAAATTCATGTGAACAATACTCTCCTCCTCTATCACATCCAATACTTTGCTTTTCAACAAGAGCCTTAAAGATCTTAAACTTTGAAAACACCTCAGATTTTTTCTCAATAAAATAGATCCATGTCATTCTAGAAAAATCATGAATGAACAAGATAAAATACCTGATGCCCCCTAGGCTCTTGACTGGCATCGGTCCACATACATATGTATGAACCAATTCAGGCAATTAAAAAGCTCTTTTAGTGCTAGATTGAAAAGGTGACTAGTGCATCTTCCCATGTGCACACCCTTCACACTGGCCATATTCTTTTATTTGAGGCAGCCGAATAACCATAGTTGTGTTGGCCTTCACCTTTGTTGCATCTAGGGGAAACATGTTATTTGCAGCAAGTTGAACTCTCATTAACTCTGTCTGAGTTTCTTTGTGCATAATGGAACAACCATTATCATCAAATATGAGAGCATATCCTTTCCTCATTAATGGACCTACACTCGTCAAATTGTATTCCAAGTTAGGAGCATAATAAACATCATCTAAATATTTAAAATTACCATTTGTCACTTTGATTTTGATGGTCCCTTTTCCTTCTACAACTACATTCTTCTTATTTCCTAGCTTTACTCCCAATTTGAAACCTTCATCGAGATTGACAAAACATGTCTTGGCACTAGTAATATCGTTTGAGCAGCCTGAATCTATAAACCATAGACTAGGATTCTCAACCACATTATCAAAAACTGCCATAAATAAGTAAGGTACTTCTTCATTATTTGTTTCATCCTATCATATGTGTTTGCAGCCACCTTTGCTTGACCATCATCATTGAACCAACAATCTCTTTTCACATGATGAAAACGATTGCACTGATGACGTTGAGCCCCTTTGTTTCTTTCTTCATTCATACGGCCTCTCCCCATTCCTCTAGAGTATCCACGACTATGACCTCTATTAGCTTGTTCACAAGGCCCCCTTCTGTTTGGTTGATACACTTGAAGGGCTTGTGTATCTGACTTTTCTTTATCACCACTCTTTATTTCTCCAGACCTATAGTTTAGTCACTCTTCCTAGGATTGTAGGGATCCCATCAATTTTACAAGAGTCAATGTACTAAGATCATATGCAACTTCTATTGAAGGTACAACATAATCAAATTTGGATGTGAGACTCCTCAGAATTTTCTGCACAATTTGTTGATCCGAAGCTTCTTCTCCAAAAGCTCTTTGTTGGGTGACAATTCCCATAACACGTGAGAAATAATCACCAATCATTTCTCCTTCTCTGATAACTAGGTTCTCAAATTCTTTTCTTAAACCTTGGAGTTTCACAGCCTGAACTTGTGAGTCCCCTTGAAACTCCATTTGTAATGTATCCCATACTTCCTCTGATGTTTCTACAGTAGCAATTCTTGAAAACAAGGTATCATGCACACCTTGTTGAATGACTGCTAGAGCTTGTGAATCTCTTTTTAATTCTCTTCTTGTTTCTTCAACATTCTCACCATGATTTGTCATGCCCGGATTCACCATGTCCCACATGCCTTTGTATCTAAGAATGGTCTTTATTCGTATGCGCCAATGCTCTTACCCTTCTCCCTTAAACATAGGAAGAGGAGTGTGAGATGAGCTACTCGGGTTGATTGCTTCATCCCTGGATGAATCTTCTTAACACACACAAACTCTGATACCACGTGTTGGTATAAAGCTTATAATAAAACCTCACCAATGATGAACACTCACAAAATAGTCAACACAGATTATGCTTTATTGATTGATAAATTGAGAGTACAAGAGAAAGGAAAGTTGCAGACTCTAAGCTTAAATAGGCAATAAAACAAATGGCTAGCAAACAAAGTGGAACAAACCACAAGACCCAGACTTAGCAACAACTATGGCAACGACACTTATTCAAATCAAAATACTACCCACGTGCATGCATGGAAATAAACCCAAGAACTTTAATTAATTCTCAACAATTTTATGATAATCAAACTAGAAAACCACACTACACAATGATAGCATAACATTTATATTAGACTCATATTAATCTAAACCCAAATGACTAGAATTTTAAAATTTGCTGATGTATTACTTGCATTTTTTGGTGGATACTAAATATTAAATATTAAACTGGTCCTAACCCGGTGTGTCACACATTCAACTCATGGCCGGCTAAAAGTATGTGATTTAGTACAAACTTATCAGTTTGTAAATCAAACTGATTTTGACAACCTCATAGTTTGTTAGACTTTAATCTTTGATCATCAAATATATCATAAGTTTATATTATGTGTTATTAATAAGTGTGACAAATGTATAGTCCAATAAAGTCACACATGGTCACATGTTAGGAAGTTACAAAGCGGTTATGATCCCACCGTTTAAAGGGACAATTATGGGTAGTTATGTGTCAAACGGTTGTGTAGGTTCAAGTCTCACACCGATTAGTTTGTATAATAGCACACAAGTGTATCAATATCATTATCGATTTCTGTCACAATCTCTCAATTTCTCTCAAACTCACTTTGTCTATCATTAGATTATTCATTGTTGTTGTTCACTACCGATTATCAACATGGGATCAGAGCCACAAGATCGTGGAACTTGTGGAAGAATCCAAGTGATCATGTGGATCATCAGTGGAATTTTGGCATCAAAGGTAACCAGAATATGTCTTCCTTTATGGATTCTAATAGAAAGTTTTTGTCAAAAAAACAAAAGGACTACATGGCAGGTAACAACAAAAGTTGTGGAAAAAAGGAAATCTATTGGAAGTATCCAAAAGGCATGCGTTGTTCGTATTGTGGCCAACCATTTCATTACAGAAATGAATGTCCAGAGAAAATAGGCAAGAGTTTATGATTAAAGGAACTGATGAAAAAACATGGAACGAGATATGGTATGCCAGTTTCAACCGAAAGCAACATGCCACAAGGTACATGAAACTGTTCATAGAAATTGAAGGTTCATTTGGTATAGAAGGAAGTACAGATGGTTTCAAGAGAGATCTCTACAAAGGCAAAGGGTGTGTAGAGATATATAGTCAAGGGCGGAATCACACTATCAGGAATGTTTATTACATTCCAACATTAAGAAGAAATGTTTTAACTATGGAGAAACTAGTCTCATAAGGCATTAAGATCAAGTATGAGGGAGATGTGTGTTGCATCTCAAAGGAATATGAGAAACCTTCCTTCATTCAACCGAATATACATTGTTGGAATTGCAACGAAGTTCATCAACCATACACATGTCCAAACATAGAAGAATATGAGAGGGAACAAAAGAGCAAACAGAAAGGAAAGGAGAAAACAGAAGATCACTTTATGATGGACAAGGAATATGAGAAGAAGGCATTAAAGGAACATCAAGAACAATTCAACATCAACCGAGACAGAAGTGCACCGGGTTTGAGTCAATAGAAAGGTTTGTGTATCTATCCGAAACTCTCAACCCTGGAAGATTGCACTACACTTATGGATATAATCCATATAGCAACACAAATTATTGTGCATAGGATAAAGTTCAAGCATAATTCGAGAGGACAGTTTCATGGTTTCTAAAAGAGTTTTTAAAGATAATTCATCCATGCAATACCACCAAAAGACCATATGGGAAGAAAGATAGATCTGTTGAATTTGTATATGACAGTCGAGAGACTCGAAGGTTATGATGCAGTCAAAAAATATGATCTTTAGGTGCAAGTTGCAATAAGAATGGGCTATGGATATGGGCTGCCAAGAGAAATGAAGAACGATGGTATAGTGAAGGACATGAGGGTCACATACAACTAATACTTAGAGATACTCAATTGGTATCATCTAAAGTTCAAAGGGAGGGAACTAAAAGTGGAAAGCAATGAAGATAAGACCAAGTTAAAAGTGGGTTACAAGGAATGGCAGAATTATGATTTCCATCAAAAAAAAAAGATCCAAGACTTCAAGCAGTGAAGAATGATCAAGAAGATCAAGTTATGATGATTCAAAGATTAGGGAAGTGATTGTTAGACTTTAATCTTTGATCATCAAATATATCATAAGTTTATATTATGTTTTATTAATAAGTGTGACAAATTTATAGTCCAATAAAGTCACACATGGTCACCTGTTAGGAAGTTACAAAGCGGTTATGATCCCACCGTTTAAGGGATAGTTATGGGTAGTTATGTGTCAAACGGTTGTGTTGGTTCAAGTCTCACACTGATTAGTTTGTATATATAGGAGACAAGTGTATCAATATCACTATCATTATCGATTTCTGCCACAATCTCTCAGTTTCTCTCAAACTCACTTTGTCTATCATTAGATTGTTTATTGTTGTTGTTCACTGGCAATTATAAACATAGTCAACACTAACACTATACTAATATCTACCAAAAGACTGCAGCATGTTAGGTTAATCTTGACATAACTAAATAATGAGTTCAAACTATTTAGTCATATGCATGAAATAAGTTAAAGTGCATGGCTGGAAATGCTTGGAGAAAGCATTTGGGTTTATTTAATAATATTAGTTTGATCAAGACTTAGTGGCATGTGAACGTTGGAGATCATGTAACCGTTGGACAGAGGAGTGACCGATTCTATAGGATAAAAGTAGTAGTTTATTGTTTTATAATTCCAAGTGATGCTTTCTATATGGCTATATATTTCCTCTTTTGTTTATCAAATAAAGTACACATTTGATTATCATATACAGCAAGCAACTTTCTCATCTTTCTACGCACATATATAAAATTTGAGTGTGAGTTTCTGTGTGATCTTGAGGGCCTGAACCAACATTTGGCATCAGAGAAAAGGTTGCAAAGGGCGGGTTTGAGAGTTGACTTGCGAGGCGAGGTTGCCTTCGGGTGCGGGTCTGCGAGCGCAGCATAAGCAGGTAGGTCAACAGGTTGGCGACATGGTGGGTCGTGAATTGCAGCTTGTTTGGCTGCTAGTTCGGGACACAATCAGGGGGTGTTGCTACACAAGAGAATCACAAGAAACTAGAAACAACAGAAGAAAGAGACGAGGTGATTCAGGTTAACCGTTGTCATGGGGGAGTACCGAAGGAACGACAGTGGTGACAGATGAACACCATTGGTGTCTCGTGGTTGTTATTGGTGATCATAGAGGGATTGTGTCAAGGCTGTAGTGATCTGAAATGACTGATCTGCAATGATTTGAGATGTTTTTAGATCAGCAGTGATCAGAGAGGCTTAGGAGATCGTAGGACATTGGTTACAAGGTTTCAGTTCTAGCGGGTTAAAAGGGTAGTGGAGACGAGTCATGATTCAGGCCAAATAATCGGGCTTGTTAACCCAGTTGTTGATCAAAGAGCAGAGAATATAGGGATCGACTTGTTTAGGTGATGAAGGAAGTCCAACCAGGTTGCTGAAAAAACGAGCATGAAGAATCAAGGCAGGTGGCTTTTGGATTCAGTTCATTTTGGCGGGTGAAAGAAAACAGTATAGGCGGGCCGGTAGCTTTGTTTTCTTTTATTGGTAAAAGAAGACTCTCGGAACAAGTTTGGTAACGACTTTGGACATCGCCGAGGTAAAGGCCGGGTTGTCCGAGATAGGTCGAGTAGAGGGAAGGCTTTGGAAGTGACCGAGGTGGAGGTTAGGTGTCCAAAAAAGTCGAGATGGTTCAAGAAGAAGGTGACTAAATGCGGCTGTGAATGAGTGTGTGAACAAGCATCGATTAAGGAGATGTTGTTGGGTTTACTGTTAGGTGTAAAGGCTGATTGGTTAGCTTGTTTAGAGCTGTTTGGACAGCTTGTTTACAGCTGATTTGGACAGCTTGTTAACAGCTGATTTGACAGCCTGTTAAAGCAACTCCTTGACAGATCTAGCAGCCTATTTACATGATGTTTGGACAGCCAATTAGCAGCAACTTTTGCAGCCTGTTATGGAGTGGTTAGCAACAACTTTTACAACCTTTTATGGAGTGGTTAGCAGCCTTGAGCATGTGGGTCAAGTTGGCAGCCAACTAGTTAGAAGTTGTCAAGAATTCAGCCTATAAATAGGCATTGTAATTGTAATCTATGTGCCTTGAGCCTAATACAAAATACCTAGTTGCAAGAGTGGATGTAGGTCACCTAGACCGAACCACTATCATTCTCGTGTCTTTTCTTATTTGGTTTCTTGAGTGTGTGTGATTGTTGTGTGATTTCCGCTGCGCCTTTGATACCTAACATTTACGTGGGTTTGTTCGCGGATCATATGGATCACAAGTTAGCAGGTTAGCGGGTCACGGTTCATAGGTCAGTTGAACCTGCCAAGATTAAGGGGGTGAATGTTGGGTTAATCTTAACAAAACTAAATATTGAGTTCAAACTATTTAGTCATAGGCATGAAATAAGTTAAACTGTATGGCTGGAAATGCTTAGAGAAAGCATCAGGTTTATTTAATGATATTAGTTTGACTAAGACTTAGTGGCATGTAAACGTTGGAGATCATGTGACCTTTCGGTACAGGAGTGAAAGATTCTTTAGGATAAAAGTAGTAGTTTATTATTTTATAATTCTTAGTGATACTTTGTATATGGTATATATTGCCTTTTTTGTTTATCATATACAACAAGAACTTTCTCATCTTTCTACACATATATATAAAATTTGAGTGTGAGTTTTTGTGTGATCTGGGGGTCTGAACCAACACAGCCGCTAGAGATGTCATGTCAAGATCTTTTTGGTTAGTAACAAACATAACATTGTTGAAGCATGGGAAATGGTAAAAATGTAGCTATCTATGCATTTACAACATACGAGACTCTTCTAGATGAAGTTTATGAACTTTAGAACATTCCCAAAAGGCCACAATTATTCTTAGAGGCCGAATAGGGGCCTACCATGACTACCATGCATTTTATGCAATTAATATTGAAACCACAAAAACTCCTATGTATACTGTTCAGTTGCCAATCTTTGTTTCCAGAAATAGAGGTTTTCCCTGATTAAGCCACCCTAGATTTTAAGTTGTTTTACATGCAGAAAGTGGGTCACCATTACAGAATAGAGATCACCATTAACATAGCAATCCAAGCCGGAAGATAAGGGATTAAGGTTACCCATGAAACATAACATAAACTGGTTCTCTCTTTGTATATTTGGCTTGTTCTTTATTAGAGCGATCTTTTCACTGGATTAATCGAAAGGTTTGGAACGTCTTTTGTTAAGTGTATATACAAGTGAAGCCTTGGTTTGTAAAAAAAATACGGTTGAGAGGAGAATGTAGTCATTTAAAGCACTAACGTTATGAACCAACATATGATGGTGATCAAGTGAAGTAGCTTTAACTTCAGTCACTATCTTGGTTATTTGTTTGGATATATCATTATGGGTTTCGATACGAGTGGCCGGCAAATACGTAAGATATACCAAGATTTGCCTCATGGGTTGGCAATGAACACCATTTATTTTGGCTTATCTGGATCTATATATACCCCATGATCCCTTTGCTCTCCCACTAAAGTAATAGGTTCCTCTCCACTAGACAAGAATATTCACACTTTGTTAATAATCAGCCCAATCAAACCAAACATCCATGACGATTTTTGCAATTATATTCTATTCAGCTATCTTTTTATCTTCTCTTTTCTCATATTATATGTTCAAGAAAGAAAAGAGGAGGCATAAAACTAGAGCTAGGCTTCCCCCAGGTTCAATGGGGTTGCCTTGCATTGGAGAGACACTCCAAATGTACACACAAGACCCGAGTGTTTTCTTTGCGTCGAAGCAGAAAAGGTAAAACCATGAAATAGAATTTTGACAATTAATAACTTGTTATAAATTCGTCTATATTATACGTACTGATAATGTTATTTTTTCTTGTCACACAAACAGATATGGAGACATATTCAAAACTCAAATACTTGGATACCCTTGTGTTATGCTAGCAAGCCCTGAGGCGGCTCGGTTTGTACTGGTGTCTCATGCTCACCTGTTTAAATCTACATACCCAAAAAGTAAAGAGAAGTTGATTGGGGCCATCAGCATTGTTTTTTCACACGGGAAACTACCATGCTTGCATGAGGAAGTTGGTTCAAACGTCATTTTCTCCAGAAGTAACCCGAAAGCTTATTCCTGATATCGAAAGACTAGCCATATCTAGTCTGGAATCATGGGACAATGGTCAAGTCATTAACACCTTCGACGCGATGAAAAAGGTATTATATTACCAATGACTCATTTTCCACAGTTTAGCTTTCATTGACTTGTATGAATATTAATCATGTGTGGAACTCCTGCAGTTTGCTTTTGACACTAGTACAAAAATCATTTGAAGATGCTGTTAAATTGCTTCGAAGATGCGGTGTAGAGGCCGCACCAAATATATGAGCATTAACAAATCACAACATTTGTGGTGCGGTTTGGGATACCCCCACCTTTAAAAAGTTTGAACTGCACCTTTAAAACAAATAAAAACAAATGGGAAGCATCAAACCTGCCCGCACCAACTAAGAGCATTCACATCCCATCCACCATTTTTTACCCTATAATTTAACTAAAAATCACACTTTTTAAAATTTATCTCTCATTTTAAAAAACTTCCCACATCCCATCCACCATTTTTATCTTTATCTTACTCACAAACACATATTTTATTATATTTCTCGTTTTCATACACTCACAATAATTTGGTGGAAGGTGAATAGTAGCTTTTTATATATGAAAAGTTAGAATAACAAATTTTCATAATATAAAGATGGGGTATAAAATGGTGGATGGGTTGTGGTGTGTTTTTAGTAGGATTTTTTAAATTTTAAAGATGGGGGAAGGTTTGATGGGTGGGTTGTGAATGCTCTAATCAAACCTCACCATTTCTTTTTCCACCAAAAAAATATATATTTATTAATTATACCATTTCTGTTCAATAATACTGGATAAATATAAAAATAATATACAAACAAAATTACATATACAATTTAGCACATTTTCAAAAGCATGTTTTATTAACGAAACGTATATCGTTTTGACAGATGTACATGTTTTTCAAACGAAGCTCAAAAAAGCTTGCAACCCGAAGCTTATACACCACACGAACCGACTTGAGACGCTTTAACTATTTCTTCTCGGGTCATTAAACGCCTTCCGAATCAATCCAGCATATCAATTCCAGCATTAATCTTTAGACTGATTCATCGTCTTTTTTATTGTGGATGTTTCCGATCTTCTTTTCATAACTAAAATCAATAAATAAAAATGTGAGACTATAAATATTATAATTCAGCACAATAGACAAAGTATATGATGAATGCTTACAAAAAGTTAGTTCTTCAACAATATCGTATTGAATATGGTCGACAAATTCTTGCATATGTTTAATCACCATATAGGCATATACCCACATTCCCAAGTGTCTCCTTATTGCCTGCATAATACTATGTTAACAATTTAGTTATATTCACAAAACTATTTCAAGCATAGTAAATTATTGATTGCCTCAAGTGCTAACTAGATTCTGATGAAAAAAATAAAAATAAAAATTAAAAGATATGCCATTTAATAAAATTAAGTATCATAAGAACAAAGAGATGCCTCTGAACAAATATCGACCTGTCAAAAGAACGTATAAAACGATTGGGGGTTAACTTCAAACATATTGAACTAGTGTACCTTCAAAAAGGTAGAACATCAAACGCCTGTCCACAACCAACCCATCGGACTCAACCACCATACGACCCAACCCGAACCTGAGAACCATCACGAACCCATCACTATTGCCACCCTTGCTCGACCCAACAACCACGTTTGCCGCCCGTTATCAGCTTCAAAACCACCACGACGCCATCTACGCGGCCCGTTCACGGGCCTAAAACCTACACGCCGCCGCCACCGGAGGTGGTGGTCGGCCGGTGCTGTAACAGGGAAAAGGGAGAGAGCTCGAGATGAGAGAGAGTGTGGGTTTCTTTGAGGAGATGGGAAGATGACGGCTGATGAAATGAGGGAGGTGGATGATTGTGAGGCTTTATATACTTAGGGTTATGGTAGGCTTTATTATAATAATAATAATAATAATAATAATAATAATAATAATAATAATAATAATAATAATAATAATAATTGGCGGCATTAGCTGAAAATTTTGGAGGGAAGAATCTCAAATGTGGTGTAAAAATTTGAACATCATCAATTATATTATTATTTTAAAGATGTTGTGTACCGCACCATCAAAAAGACACGTAGTCTTATTTTGTACTTATTTTAAAATTATTATTTCTACCGCATCATCAATAAAAAACCCATAGCACCATTATTACTTGTGTACTAAATCTGATAGAAAGGTGCGGTAGGATACATGGGCCGCACCATCTAAACAACCCAATAGCATCAACAATTCACTTGTGTAGCAGTGTGAGGTGGGTATTTTGTCGATTTTCGGTCACTTGAACAAGAAATATACAGATTTGTTGAAGAAGAATTATAGCATCATAGAAAAAGGTTACAATTGTTTTCCACTAAAGCTACCAGGAACTGCATATCATAAATCTTTAATGGTAAACAAATTAAATTACTTTTTGTTTTTTTTATCATGTATTAGAGTCGATTTGTGAAACTAAAACTGTTTATTGATATGAAAATGTGAAGGCAAGGAAAAGGCTTAATCAGATTCTTGGTAAGATTGTCCGCGAAAGAAAGGAAAATAAGCTATCAGCAAACAATCTCTTAGGTTATCTCTTGAACTTTAGGGATGAAAAAGGAAACACATTAAGTGAAGAGACGATTGCAGATAACATCATTGGTGTACTGTTTGCAGCTCAAGATACAACAGCTAGTGTTCTCACTTGGATACTGAAATATCTAAGTGATGACCCTAAACTTCTAGTTGCTGTTAAGGTAAGATAATATAAATTGTCACTTTTAGTGCGTAATTATTATATAACTATGTATACGTGCCAACGTGTCTGTGACTTTGTTTTATAGAACGACCGTACTGAAGAACTTCTACTGCTGATGGCTGCAGGGAGAGCAGAAGGCTATTTGTGAATCTGAATTTGGAGAAAACCGATCGTTGACTTGGGCAATGACAAGAAACATGCCACTCACATATAGAGTATGTACTGATCATCAAACTATAATTATTTTTGTAACTATGAGCTAGTTGGTATATGATGTGCTATATTAATCACTAACATACATGCACTTCAATTTCAGGTAATATTAGAGAGCCTGAGGAAGGCAAGTGTTATATCATTCACTTTTAGGGAAGCTGCAGTGGATGTTGAGTACGAAGGTGAGTCAAATTCGATGCTTTTTAACCGCTCGTTTGCTAAATGGTTTAATGTGACTAATGATGGAAATGAACAAACAGGATACCTTATTCCTAAAGGATGGAAAGTGATGCCATTGTTCAGGAACATTCACCATAATCCTGAATTCTTTGCTGATCCTGGAAACTTTGATCTCTTTAGATTTGAGGTATGGAATGCAATGTCTAACAAAGTTAAAGCTTAAATCATAAACAAGTGTAATGTAACTTTTAAGGAGTTACTTGTTCTTTAATTCATTATTTTTATTCTTTGCAGAATCCTCCAAAACCATTCACATACATGCCATTTGGTAGTGGAATGCATGCTTGTCCAGGAAATGAACTTGCAAAGCTCGAGATGCTTGTTCTACTTCATCATTTGCTTACAAAGTATAGGTATGATGTTAACATATAAACAATAAAATAATTAGGATTTAACAGAATTTCTAGATACAAAATTCGCGGTCATAAATGCACCATGCTAACTTTGTTTTTATTTGTGATTTTGGACAACAGATGGGAATTGGTGGGTTCAGCAAACTTAATACAGTATAATCCATTCCCCATTCCAGAAAATGGCCTCAGTGCTAGGTTTACGAAAGAAATTTGACAGCCAAATAGAGTTTTCTTAAGCAAGAGTATCACGATTATTTAATCTATTAGCAATTACGTGTGCGTATAGCATTCCCTATGTTTTTTCCCGGGGTCTAGCTACAGCTATAGCTACATAATACTTAAGTGTATAAGCCATTTGTATTGTATTGTATTATGATGTCAAAAGTTGCATAGTAATTTGTTATTATTGGCCCTTATGGGGCCATATGTATGCAACAATAATGAAAGACCTCCTATCATGAGGATGATTATTTGGTATCTATCTTAAAATAAAGACTATTAATTTATGTCCTTTAATGTCTTCTATTTCTTATATCACATAAGTTATTATTATCTTCTATTTCTTATATCGCATTTTTTTGTTATTTTCAAGGGAACCGTTTTTGCTAATTGATCCTGAAACTATCATGCATATATTACTTGTTCAGTGCTCCACTTGTGTTACATAAGAGTAGATAGCTGACCCCATCACATAGAATGGTGCACAACATCAATGCAATAACTTCTGTCTGGATTGTTCTACATTAAAGCATGGTGGGCATAAATGTTAGCATTTAGCTTCAAATCACGTGCTATATAAGTTGAACCACTAGAATATAATTCATATAGATCCCACAAATTATGAAGGATTTAGTGTTACAATGGCTTACCATGAATATTTGGTGTTGACGGAGGAGGATAATATCAACACCCATCTAAATTTCATGAGTCAATTTAAATTACATTTATATTTACTAATTAGCAACTTTATGTTGCTTGGGTTACATAAAGCTTTTGTGATTGTACTTACTTTAAGTATTTTTTTTCTTTTTTTTTTTTGAACGGCCAATAAATTAGAATCACTCACGGAACACTGGAGTATCATCGTGTTTCCAATGTTACCACGCGATAATATTCCACCACCAAGTCACCAATTCAGGAGAAAACTCATAATTATGAGAAAACCCCCTTTGTGAGATTCGAACCCAGGACCTTATGGCCCCTAAGTCTTAACTCATCACCAAGATGCCACTAGGCTATAATGCTTTGGGCTTTTTCTTCTTTTTTTACTTTTAACTCAACATTGAAATTTTTACTTTTAACCATGTTTGATTTTTATACTTCTGACCCTAAAGCTTTCTTATTTTGTAATGTAATCCCTTAGATTAATTTTTACTTTTAACCCCAAACTTTTCATTTTATTGCAATGTAACCCCTTTGATTTTTTTTACTTTTAACCCAAAGCTCTTTTTCTTTTATAATCTAGCACCACACTTTTTTACTTTCAACTTTTGTCCCCAATATTTTTCATTTTTCCACTACAACCCCTTTTATTTTTTTACTTTTAACCCAAGCTCTTTATTTCGTTATAATCTAGCCCATGCTATTTAACTTTCAATGTTGGGCTCCCATACTTTTCATCGTACGCATGTTTTTCGTTTCATGTTTCGAGTTAACATGCCACAAGTTGCGTGTACGGCTCAACGTTTTTCTGTATACTTTTCATTGTTCATAAGTTTCTCGTTTCGTTATGCGAGTTAACACGCTGCAACATGCGTGTATCGTACAACGTCTTACATATGTTTTTCCCGTTTGGCAGGCCCGTCGCAATCTTTCTATTTTGCGCGGGTCAAATATCGATTGAATTATTCTTTTATGTTTTATGTTGTTAGAATGATGCAATAGGTATGCGGGATTCTACAATCTTTTGTTTGCTTTTCGTTTGGTGTTATTTCTACCTTTTTTATTTATTTTATGAACTTTTTCGGTGTTGGTGATTGATGACAATGGTTTGACACAACGTTACGCCCCCACCGCAATGCGGGGGGGGGGGGGGGGGGCTTATTACTAGTTTTAGTCTAAACTGTAAAAAACTATTAGCAAAGAGTTTCCCATCACTTAGATGATGTTTGTTTTTTTTAAAAGTAAAATGTTTGTAGTCTGCAGACCACATCCACAGAAAAAGAGGTAGGTAGACCAAACCTCTACAGTCTGCAAGAAGAAGAATAATGTCTGTTTTTTAATGTCTGTAGACTCCTAAAATAAACAAGTGGTGGTGTACGGACCATGGTGGTGGACGGTGGTGGACAGTGGACGGTCGGTGATGGTGGTGGTGGTGGTGGACGGTGTTGGTGGTGGATGGGGGATGATGGGTGGTGGTGATGTTTAACCCTCTGTAGACCTTAGAAGATCTTAGATATAGATGGGCCAAGTCTGCATTAAGAAGAGCTCGCACAAACTTTTAATTGAACCGTCTTCGAAAAAACAAATAGTTTGCAGATAGCAATACCTGTGCGGCGAATGTAGAAGAGGTTGTGCAGACCTTTTTTAGAAAAACGAAACAACACCTTAATCAACTATTCACAACCATACAATATTTAGATACTTATTTTAATATTAATTTTTAATATCATATTTAATATATTATATTAGTAAAGAAACAACGAGTTTTACTTACATTGGAAAGGAGATTAGTATGGTTTGAAACTCATGTTGCTGAAGGGTATAATCATTTGCACCACTTGCGGCTTGCCGAACCTACAAAGAGAGGTTGAGAGGATCGTGTGAAGGGAGTCGACCGCCTAAAAGTCCTATGACTCGTGACACAAAAAATGGTGTTGCCTTGCTTATAGCAACATAACATAGTACTCTACAAAGAAGGGGTGACCTCATTTATATAGAACTTGCATAGGCCAAACATCACTACCCATAACCATGACGATGGGCTTGGAGCGGAGTTATGGGCTTGCCTCCTTCGGCCCATAAAGTGAGTACAAAATTACATGGTAATTAATGCTGTTGTGAGAGAAAGAAGGCACCGCCCTACCATATTTCCATGTGGCGCAAACTTGTTGGGCGCGAAAGGCACTTCCTCTAACAAAACATGTTTGACCTTCGGGTAGCGTCTGACGTGACGTCTGGACTGTCGCAGGTGGCCATGCACTACAGTACTCTGATGGGTACTGTACACAGCATGGTGGAAGCATGGAAGTTGTCACGTCACTGTTCACTACCAGAAGTTTGTTGGACCAACCCTGACATGTATTGTCTGCTGATTGGCGCAGCCTATGCCTGCATCTGACTGATTCTTCCTGACTTGTGATCATCCTTACACAATTGTACTTGATGACAATGCTTTATGATTGTTCCGCGCATACATCCACACGCGGGGATTCCTTTATGATGATGACATCAGCTTATTAAATTGCTCCGCGAAACTGGTATCTGTACCGGATTTGTTCCGCGAATGACAAGGAGTTTATATATTTTATGGGATAGGGTTATAATCCGTGCCAAGATTTGGGACCCTATCCCTTCAAGTCCCCAGTCTCGTGCTTCTCCTGGTCTTATGAAAAGGGTAGGTGGAGTGCTGGACAAAACTGGTAGTTTAGTGCGGTGACAGCTCATCCGGTCTTCATGCCTTTCAGATCTAGTGACGTGCATGTTCTTGGTGAAGAATCATGGGAATGTATGGTCCACACACAATGGATTGGTACAGATGATGATCATGTCCATTTAAGAAGTTGATCATCTTGACTTTCAATTTGGGGTATTCCTCTCTCATAAGAGTGGGTGGCTTAGACATTGAACCCATCTGGAAAGCAGAATTCCATGTTTGAAAGCTTGTCATTTGTAAAAAGTGGTATTTAAAGATACTTAGTAAAAACGTTTAAGATTTGAACTTAAATAGTTCTTTCAACAAATCAGGATCTTTATGAAAATAACTTATTCAAGTTGTTTTGATACCAAGTGTTGGTCCCAGAAGTATCAGCCTCACTTTTAAAATAGATGGCAATGTGTTTTCAACAATATATATATAAATATATATAAACAATGTGCGGAATAAGAAATCAAACTTTCATAAACAATTGAACACACGGGTTTCTAAGAAGTTTTGAGTTTATGTATTGATCACCTTTGAAAAGGATCAAGTTTAACTTTACAAATGAATTATTCAAAAGAATTTTTATGGCTTGTGTGAATGTGGTGTGGAGTATGTGTAAAAACTTTTTCACCCTGCAAAGTTAAACTTTTGAGTTATTCACACCACATTCACATCACTCATTTGTAAAGTTAAACTTGATGCTTATCAAAAGGCGATCAATACATAAAGTCAAAACTTCTTAAAAACCCGTGTGTTCTATTGTTTCTGAAACTTTGATTTCTTATTCTGCACATTGATTACATATATTGTTTAAATCACATTGCCATCTGATTCAAAAGTCAGGCTGATACTTTTGGACCAACAGTTGGTATCAAAGCAACTTGAATAAGTTGTTTCATAAAGATCCTGATATGTTAAAAGAACTATTTAAGCTCGAATCTTAAACGTTTTAACCAAGTATCTTAAAATACCAATTTTGAAAAATGGCAAGCTTTCAAACATGGAATTCTACTTTCCAGATGGGTTCAATGTCTAAGTCTCTCACTCTTGTAAGAGAGGAATACCCCCAATGGAAGGTCGGGATGATCAACTTCTTAAATGGACATGATCATCATCTGTTCCAATCCATTTTGTGTGGACCATACATTCCCATAATGGAAATAGCAGAAGTTCCAGCAACTGATAGGACACCAGCAATTCTTGCCTCTTGTGTCTCTAAAGATAAGAAATTTTGGTGAGATGAGGACAAGGAAGCAATGGCAATAGATGAAAGAGTCAAGTCATTAATGATCATGGCTCTTCCAAATGATATTTTCTCATGTAGATGCATGCTCATCTACAAAGGAAATATGGGATCAGATGGAAAATTTATGTGAAGGATGAGAGAAAATGAGAAGAAACAAAAGAACTAACTTTGTTTCTAGCTATGAATATTTCAAATGTCTTACAAATGAAACTTTCTCTAAAACTTGTAATAGATTTTCTAAAATCTTGAATGAGTTAAAGAAATATGGGGTAAAAAAGTCAAATGATGTAAAGAATGTTAAGTTCTTAGGAGCTTTACCTAGATAATGGAAAACACTAACCATGACCCTAGACCCAACCGTAGATCGAGTTAGGTGATCTAAATCTTCTTGATCTTTATAACATTCTTATCCCCACGGAACAAGAAATATTTGAATCTAGAAACCAGATCACTGCTGCGCCAGTAGGGAATCCTCCCTTTACCAAGAAGATTACTCAGTCATTTGGTATGTACCAGAAATGTGTCACTCAGATCTGGTCCACTTCAGAAGCCATTGCTTAGAATTCGGTTTGGATATCAGAAGCCTGAAGGATCTGTCTCACTACCGGTTTCCTCGCCTTGGATCTAGCTTGGGGCTACCAGAAGCTGATTATGCCTCTAGTTTATTTTAATTAAGTTAAAGTATTTTAAGTTATTAAGTTAATCGTCATTCAAAATTGCCACAAAGATAAACAAATAAGGATTAGAAGAAAATAACAACACAAATAACTAAAAATAAACTACTACTAATAATAAAAGTCTACAAATCGAAGTGGGTTCGTGATAATAGAAAGATACAACCATATAGGGGTGTATAAAAAGCTCGCGACTCGAGGCTCGCTCGAAACTCGCTCGAAAAAAAGCTCGGCTCGAAGAGGCTCGTTTTGTTTTCGAGCCGAGCCGAGCTGGCTCGTTTTGTAATCGAGCCGAGCTCGAGCCAAGGGTGTTCAGCTCGTGGCTCGGCTCGTGGCTCGGCTCGATGGCTCGACTCGTGGCTCGGCTTGATGGCTCGACTTAGGCTTGTGTAATTTAGAAAAATAAAAAAAAAATATACATGATAAATAAACCATAACTTAGAAAAGTAAAAAAAATATACATGATTATGTGTAATTTTATTTAATTTTATTGTTTTTTATTTAATAAATATTTGTAAAAAAAATAAAAAATAAAAAATATATATATATATATATCGAGCTGGCTCGAGCCAGCTCGAGCTCGGCTTGAACATTTACGAGCCGAGCTCGAGCTCGACTTTTCAGCTCGATCATAAAAACGAGCCGAGCCGAGCTGGCTCGGTTTAGGTTCGAGCTCGAGCTCGAGTTGGGCCTGGCTCGGCTCGACTCGGCTCGTGTACAGCCCTACAACCATAAGATATGATCAACACATGAACATGGCTGCTCATAGACAAGCCCTCCATCTCCAAGTGATATGTAGCTCTCATGATCCTCACGACCACCGATATTTATTGCATAACTCCTCTACGATCCTCTTCTTGGCCAAGTTGATCAAGGTAGTACGAGGCCTAACCATTGAGAGATATTTGGAAGGACAGACTCTGGAAGAAGCTTGGTAGTCGAACCCAAGAGAGCACAAGAAGGGATGAACAAATAGTGAGGGTTAGCTTGCTAGTTATAGAGCTGCACGGGCGTGCCAAAGAGTGTCAAGGGCATGCTTGCTGTATCACATACGTTCTGTTGCTACATGGAAGCTGCTCTCTGTACGTTTTGTCTCTGGCACGGGCATGCCCATCAACATGGCACGGGCGTGCATAAGCTTCTGACTCTGTTTTCTTGCTCTCCAAGTTTGTTGCGTTGTCTTCTCGCATGTAGGGCCTTTGTGCAAGTGAGCGTGGGCGTGCTTGGTCACACCCGGACTGATTTTAGCATTGTTTAAGTCCCGGGATATTCTTCAAAACATATAGGGAATAGGCTTCAAGTCTTGTATCTTTAGGAATCTCTAGTTTTTGGAAAATAAAAATGAAAAAGAAAAATAAACTGATCAGTTAAGTGACTTGGGTTTTTCTTTGGAAAAAATTGGGTTCGCCGGCAACGGCACAAAAACGTGATGTGTGTGGTTTTAGTAATTTAAAAAGATGTCAATTCCCCGGTGCCAAAATCTTAATGTTTTATATCCGAAATTTTGGTTTCGGGGTACACGACTGATTTTTACTAAACCTGTTTTTACCTAGTTTTAAATGTATAAAGTAAACAATATTTACTTTTGAAACTAAAACCAACACATAGGCAGAGAACCTGACGTGCATAGTATAGTCTCTAGTGTAAGTATTGAGTATCGTATTCCAGAGTTCACACGTTCCCCAACTCAACCTTTCATCCATCAACTGATCGGATTTTAAAAAGAAAAATAAAACGGAGGGGTTCTTTTAAGAAAATAGTTTTTGAAAAAGGTTTTGGTTTTGTAAAATAAAAGATAAAATAGTAGAGTAGTATAATATGCACATCTCGGGGCCTTCGTATTATTAGTTAAGTTTATTATTAAAATTAATAATTTAAGTTAATTAATTGTGAGGAAGACGAGAGCTGTCTTAAAGTGTTGACTCCTTCATAGAGAAGCGGAGATACTACTAAGTAGAATGCTCAACTCTCAAGTGTGAGCCCACACGAGGGTACTCCGCCAGGTCCTCGCTTGTAGCGGGCTCCTCAAACCGCGGTCAAGTCTCTGGTCTTCGAACTTATCTTCTTCTTAAATTGGAGGCTTCACTTCCGACCTGGAACACCGTACACCTCGCCTTAGCTCTCGCATTGCGTACCAAAGGATCTCTCCATAGGGTCATTCCTGAGTGGACCATGAGCGTATACCCTAAGAAGGTTAACGATCATAAAGACCGAGGGATCTCTTTTACAGTTGACTCACGTGACTCGTATCCCCATTGGTTAACGGCGTTTTACTAAGGTGGAACATAATCTTTTTAAGTATCATTTTAATATTTAGTGACCAGTTAAATATAAAGTTGATTGAATGGGGGAAAATTTAATAACCCAACCCTTAACCTCCCACGCTGAATGAAGTCCTTTACAAAGGTGGAACATAATCCTAAAGGCGTATGATACAAAGATCACTGGTGCGCCCGTAGAGAATCCTCCCTTTGCCAAGAAAGTCATTCAACTACTGAATAAAATCGTTGATAAAGGTGAAACATAATCTTAAAGGCGTGCAATCTGAAGATCACTGGTGCGCACGTAAGGAATCCTCCCTTTAACAAGAAGATTACTCTGTCATCTAGTATGTACCAGAAATGTGTCACTCAGATCTGGTCCACTTTAGAAGCCGTTGCTTAGAATCCAGTTTGGATATCAGAAGCCCGAAGGATCTGTCTCACTACTGGTTTCCTCGCCTTGGATCTAGCTCGGGGCTACCAGAAGCTGATTATACCTCTAGTTTATTTTAATTAAGTTAAAGTATTTTAAATTATTAAGTTAGTCATCATTCAAACCTGCCATAAAGATAAACAAATAAGGATTAGAAGAAGATAACAACACAAATAACTAAAAATAAACTACTACTACTAATAATAAAAGTCTACAAATCTAAGTGGGTTCGTGATAATAGAAAGATACAACCATAAGATATGATCAACACATGAACATGACTGCTCATAGACAAGATCTCCATCTCCAAGTGATATGTAACTTTCATGATCCTCACGACCCTCGACATTTATTGCATAACTACTCTACGATCCTCTTCTTGGCCAAGCCGATCAAGGTAGGACGAGGCCTAACCATTGAGAGATGTTAGGAGGGCCAGAAGGCCTCCCACAAGACCCCAAGATCTCTGGAAGAAGCTTGGTAGTCAGCCCAAAGAGAGCACAAGAAGGGATGAACAAATGGTAAGGGTTAGCTGGCTATTTATAGAGCTGTAGAGGCTGCACGGGCGTACCAAGGAGTGTCAAGGGCATGCTTTCTGTCTCATATACGTTCATTTGTTGCATGGAAGATGCTTTCTGTATGTTTTGTCTCTGGCATGCGCGTGCATAAGCTTCTGACTCTGTTTTCATGCTCTCCAAGTTTTGCTGCGTTATCTTCTCGCGTGCAGGGCCTTCGTGCAAGTGACCGTGGCCTGCTTGGTCACTCCCGGACTAATTTTAGCATTGTTTAAGTCCCGATATTGTCTTCAAAACATACAAGGAATAGGCTTCAAGTCTTGTATCTTTCAGAATCTCCAGTTTTTGCTTGTTTTTACCCGAAAATCCTTCATTTCCGTCTTGGAGCTCCAATTTTCTGAGATATACAAATAGGAATGAATTAAGAATCAATTATCAATAATATTTGCCTAATTGTAACCTATTATGGGACTGTTTATGCCTGTTTATAAGTTAATTCTGTGAGTTATAACAATACACCACCCTTAGACTATTACTTGTCTTAAAGCAATCAATCACAAATACACTAAGGCAGACTGTAGTTAATAAATCCTCATTCCATTTATTTATTTTATGTTATGAGAAAAATAAATTTGCATGACATGCATCATTAACCCGTACGATTATGCTCAAACCTATACCTGCTCACAATGTTCATTCATCACTCGGGTTTATCATTTTGATGAGTTTTGAGGGTGAACACTCATGTCCGTACCGAAGTCGACTTAAGTCATAGGCTTGTATGCAAATCAATTCCTTGTCTCCAAATCGAATAACTAAGATAAATCAAGAGGACTTTTATACGGGTTGTAATGTAGAGGTGCAAAGATAAAACTAACTTTTTTTTTAACTATATCTACAAAGGGGATGAGTCACCGAATCACAAAGCTGCGTCATGGCTGTGAAGATGTCGAAGCAGCAAAGCGTGGAAAAGGGCGACTGCAACGCTGAGCAACATTTTCATCAGCGATCTCTGAGAGTCTTTGGGTGTTTTTTCCAAGATCTTTCATCATGGCTATTTCGTCCCTCGCCGTGTAGTCAATGTTACTTCCTTTTCTAAATTTACGCCCGTCCCGGTATCAAATAGCACCCTCATGGATCAGTAATGTATACTCGAACTGCGAGTGAGTGGAATTGTTGATGCACTTGCCGTCATGAGACCAGTGGCCACACTTCATACACTTGTCATATCTTTTGGTCCGTCTTTTTGCAGCACTTTTTGATTGTCCACAAAAGGGTGTATTTTGTTCCATCTTCCGCCATAATTTTCTTTTGTCTGTATTCCTCTTGAAGATAATCTGTATTAACTCTGGAGGCAGGCGTGGCTGAGCAAAGTGGAAACAGCGAAGCAAGTGTTCGTCCAACAGATGCATCTTGAGAAAGCGAGGGGGAAGCAGGAGGGAGATGGGAGATCACAGAAAGAGAGTAGAGAGAGCTGAGAGTAGGAAAGAGAGAGAGAGAGAGAGAGAGAGAGAGAGAGAGCAGAGTTCCGGTTCTTTAAGGTCTCACTAGTCAAAGACCAATTTTTAGCTTTGAAGAACTATCTTGCTTGGGCTCGCTCTTTTTGATTTCTCTCTTTGGTTCACACTCTCTGTTTATTTTTGCTCTCCCCTACATATTATTCCCTTTTTTAGAAAATCTCCCTCTTGGCCCGGTCTTGTGTTGTTCCCTCCTTTGTCAATGGTGTTGCTTTTTCTTCAAACTTGTAACTTCGCGCCCTTGGTGATGACAAAATTTTGAAGCTGCTGTCATGACGCGTGATCGGGACTCATTTATTGGGTGAAGAAATGAAAGTCTTAAGCTCAAGGTGGTTTTCTAGGGAAAATGATTTATTTTACGAGAGAAACCTAATTGCCCCTATCATTTTTATTTAATTACCGGTTTTAAAACAGGAAAATGCATAAAAACACAAGTTCTAACCGAGTTGGACTAAGGTCGGAAATCTCTCGAGAAATGAAACTAGCAATATATATATGATGAATATCTGCAAGCGTGGTGCTCGTGCAAAGGCTTAAGAAACTCATACGTACAAAAGGGGTAGGAAAAGGTAGCGGTTTCAAGCATAATTTTCGGGGTATTTTTCACTTGCCATGCAACCTATTTTTCTACTTTACTTTATTTTATTTTAAACGGACCTATTATTAATATCATCTAATTTCGACTGTCTTTTGATATGAACCGTTCGGCATAAATGCCTAATAGTGCCCACTCAGATGAGTCTGATAAACTATACAAAAGTGCCAAAATGACCGTGAATGACGCTACAGGTATCAAGCTGCTAAGAGGGTACCGGACAACGCACACTCAATGACAAAATGACCTGCAAGATAAAATAAAATAAGCAGCAATAATGGTCCACCCCACACTTAAAATTTTTGTATAAATTTTAAGTGCAGAATTGGAGAGAGAGGCAAGAGAAACTAATACTCCACTGATAACGACGAATCCACTTGCTTGTGAGTGAAACCTACATCCTCCAATAGAGACGTCGAAATGGCGGCTCCAAATTATTAAACTGTCCCCAACCTGTCCTAAAAAACTATAATAAAAGTAAACTAAATAGTTAAAATGCTAAAACTAGGGATAGAATACTAGTGCCGAAACACTAGCGGGGTAGAACATCTCTAATCATAGATTAAACACGTTCCAAACATGCACTCGCATGCATGAAAAGTAACCAAATAGAAAAGAAAAAGGAAGTTGTTTAGAAAACTTTTGTATATACATAAAAGAGAATACGAGAGCTCAAAATAGAAAAATGACTGGAAATGGCGGGTGGGGATCAGATTTTAAAAATTTTAAACGTTTTCCATAATATGGTTTTAAAATTCGTTAAAAATCTTCTTGAATTTTAAAACCCAATTTTAAGCCCCAAAAACATTTTAAATTTAAAAAATTTTCGAAATATCTCACCCGGCTCATTTTCCGCATTTAACTAAACTTACCTGCTGATCTTCATGGCATGACAAACTTCTTCTAAACGAAAAGAAAACAGAATTAAAAACCCTCCAAAATGAAAGTTGATGAGATTGGTGGTTCCGGTTTACTCCAAGGTCGCGAATCTCGAAGGACACCTACATAGGAAACATATTGTGAATATCTTTAAAAAATAAGATACTATTTTGTTTCTCTTGTTTGAGACAAATCGTGAATATAGAAGTCTTTTTTTAGAGTGAACGCAGTTGGGAAGAAGTTGTTATTAATAGATTACCTAGAGACATAGGTAAAAGAAATTTCCATCCAGGATTTAATAATTGATCCGTTCCACAGAAGAGTCCATCTTGTTGCGATAGGAATGAACAAGAACAAAATAAGTTTTAGCAAATTTAATAAAGATACCAATTATTTTTCCAAAGACTTTACCCCTTTTAGTAATATAAAAAAAACAACTGTAATCATCGAAATAAAGCAGAAATAAAATGAAAAGCAAAAATAAAGAAGACCGAAAACAAAGAGAAAAATAAAGTGAAAATAAAAATGAAAAAGAAAAATAAACAGATCAGTTAAGTGACTTGGGTTTTTTTTTTTGGAAACAATTGTGTCCCCCGGCAATGACGCCAAAAACTTGATGTGTGTGGTTTTAGTAATTTAAAAAAGAAGTCAATTCCCCGGTGCCAAAAACTTAATGGTTTAAATCCGAAACTTTGGTTTCCGGGTAAACGACTGATTTTTACTAAACCTGTTTTTACCATGTTTTAAATTTATAAAGTAAGCAATATTTACTTTTGAAACTAAAACCAACACATAGGCAGAGAACCTGACGTGCATAGTATAGTCTCTAGGGTAAATATTGAGTATCGTATTCCAGAGTTCACACGTTCCCCTACTCAACCTTTCATCCATCAACTGATCGGGTTTCAAAAAGAAAAATAGAACGAAGGGGTTCTTTTAAGAAAATAGTTTTTGAAAAAGGTTTTGGTTTTGTAAAATAAAAGAAAAAATAGCAGAGTAGTATAATATGCACATCTCGGGGCCCTTCGTATAAGCAGTTAAGTTTATTATTAAAATTACTAATTTAAGTTAATTAATTGTGAGAAAGACAAGAGGGATCTTGAAGTGTTGACTCCTACATAGAGAAGCGGGGCTAATACTAAGTAGAATGCTCAACTCTCAGTGTGGGCCCACACGAGAGTACTCCACCAGGTCCTCGCGTATAGCGGGCTCCTCAAACCGCGGTCAAGTCTCTGGTCTTCGAACTTATCTTCTTCTTAAATTGGAGGCTTCATTTCCGACATGGAACACCGTACACCTCGCCTTAGCTCTCGCGTTTCGTACCAAAGGATCTCTTCTTAGGGTCATTCCCCAGTGGACTAACAGCGTATACCCTAAGAAGGTTAATGATCATGAAGACTGAGGGATCTCTTTTACAGTTGACTCAGGCGACTCGTATCCCCATTGGTTAACGACGTTGTACTAACGAGAACTAGATAAAGAATCCTTTATTGTTTATCTTTTAAGTAGCACTTTAATATTTAGTGAACAGTTAAATATAAAGTTGGTTGAATGGGCGACAATTTAATAACCCAACCCTTAACCTCCGAGCTGAATGAAGTCCTAAACAAAGGTGGAACATAATCCTAAAGGCGTATGATACAAAGATCATGGTCGCCCGTAGGGAATCCTCCCTTTGCCAAGAAAGTCATTCAACTACTGAATAAAATCCTTGATAAGGGTGAAACATAATCCTAAAGGCGTGCAATCCGAAGATCAATGGTGCGCCCGTAGGGAATCCTCCATTTACCAAGAAAATTACTCAGTCATCTGGTATGTTGTGTCACTCAGATCTGGTCCACTTCAGAAGCCGTTGCTTAGAATCCGGTATGGATATCAAAAGCCCGAAGGATCTGTCTCACTACCGGTTTCCTCACCTTGGATCTAGCTTGGGGCTACCCGAAGCTGATTATACCTCTAGTTTATTTTAATTAAGTTAAAGTATTTTAAGTTATTAAGTTAGTCATCATTCAAACCTGACACAAAGATAAACAAATAAGGATTAGAAGAAGATAACAACACAAATAACTAAAAATAAACTACTACTATTAATAATAAAAGTCTACAAATCGAACTGGGTTCGTGAAAATAGAAAGATACAACCATAAGATATGATTAACACATGAATATGGCTGCTCATAGACAAGCTCTCCGTCTCCAAGTGATATGTAACTCTCATGATCCTCACGACCCTCGATATTTATTGCATAACTACTCTACGATCCTCTTCTTGTCCAAGCCGATCAAGGTAGGACGAGGCCTAACCATTGAGAGATGTTAAGAGGGCCCTAAGGCCTCCCACAAGACCCCCAAGATCTCTGGAAACAGCTTGGTAATCGGCCCCAAGAGAGCACAAGAAGGGATGAACAAATGGTGAGGGTTAGCTTGATATTTATAGAGCTGCAGAGGCTGCACGGGCGTGCCAAGGAGTGTCAAGGGAGTGCTTGCTGTTTCACGTATGTTTTATTGCTGCATGGCAGATGTTGTCTGTACATTTTGTCTCTGGTACGGGCATGCCCATCAACATGGCACGTGCGTGCATAAGCTTCTGACTCTGTTTTCTTGCTCTCCAAGTTTGTTGGCATTGTCTTCTCGCGTGCAGGGCCTTCATGCAAGTGAGCGTTAGCGTGCTTGGTCACTCCCAGACTGATTTTAGCATTGTTTAAGTCTCTGGATTGTCTTCAAAACATATAGAGAACAGGCTTCAAGTCTTGTATCTCAGGAATCTCCAGTTTTTGCTTGTTTTTACCCGGAAATCCTTCGTTTCCGTCTTGGAGCTCCAATTTCCTGAGAAATACAAATAGGAATGAATTAAGCATCAATTATCAATAATATAAGCCTAATTGTAACCTATTATGGGACTGTTTATGCCCGTTTTATATGTTAATTCTGTGAGTTATCAATCAGAAGCAGACATATTAAGCTCTGAAGGCTCTAACAACCCTAGATCCACTAGTTCCACCTCCAATTCGCCGATTAAATCAGAAAACAAGTTACGTTACTGGAAAACCATGTTTGGGATCTGGAACAGGTTTGGGATCGGATAATATGAATCGGAAAGAGGCGTCGGAGGGACCGGGGATGGTTTTGCCAATATTAGTGTCTTTGTTAGGGTTAAATATGATTAAAACGAGATCTGGGACCGTTGTTGTAGGAGAGTTTTTAAGTTTGATGGTAGTAATAAGAGTGAAGGTGGGAATAATTTGTCTTCACTTGGTGCTAGTAATCTCTCGAAATTGAAAAATGGTGATGGGTGGCGATGGTAGTGGTTGTGTTAGGTGGCGATGGTAGTGGTAGTGGTGGTTGTGGTGGTGGTTGTGTTAGGTGGTGGGTGGGGATGTTAGTTGGTTATGGTAGTGGTTGACGTGTTAGAGCATTCACATTAGTTTTCCCATCCCCCATTCTCTCACAACAAATCATAACCACATATTACATTAAAAATTATTACAGTTTCTCTTTCTTCTACTCACAACCACTTTCAACAAATATTAAAAAATAAATACAGTTTACTGTTTTCCCCAAAAGATTCTCAAATAACCCCAAATATACCGATAAATAATGGATTCCCTATGTTTTTTTACTCACAACCACTTCCAATCCCATAAGAAAATTATAGGGGTTTCTCTCACAAAATTATAGAAGACCAAATGGCAATGCTCTTGGAAATAAAAAAATTTAAAGTGTGTGCAGAGGAGAAGGAGGTGTGGAGGTCTAGAGGTAGAAGAAGGTGGGGAGGTGGATCTCACTTATTAAATAAATATTAAAAAATAAATAGATAGGTAAAAATAAATAAATACCCCTCAACTTAATGAGATAATTTAACTACGGTTAGTGTTATGGACAATTTGGCAACAATACGTAAAACTGAAGGATCCAGATGTAAAAAGTTATGATTTTGGACTAACGTATTAAAACTGGCCAAACCTCATGAACGATTTTGACCATTAACTCATATTTTAATGTTACGTGTATATATTAATGTGATTTTAACTTTTCATTGATCTAAGAACTGAAGCTCCAAGTATAGGTTTTATTTGTCATATAAGAATTGAATAAACCCAAAATTTTAAGTACGTAAAAAATTTGTAGAATGGTAATAAATGCAAGTCTTAAATACCAAATCTTAAATATCTAAAAGATCGGGTAAACTATATCAATGTATATAATATAGGAAAAGGGGTATGTCTTAATGAGGTTGTGGTCGAGTTGTTAGGGAAAGACTTGGTGTTCCTTGTGACCCAGGTTCGATTCTCACTCTCCTCATTTTTTCTACGGCATCCGGGTAGTGATGGTGACAAATGCACCGAGGAGCATTCGATCTTGAGCCGCACCCGGTTTTCACCCGGCTGTTACTCCAGCGATGAAACTCGTGTGGAGGCAATACGGTTTCGGAACGACGTAACCAAGTCTTATACAACAGTGCGGACCTATTTAAGAGAACGTAGTCTGGGGCCAACTTTGGCTAGGGCTATCAATTAGGTAGTGTGACATTGAGTCACTCGTATGAAAGTCACCTTTAAAAAAAAAGGGGGTTTGTAAGACCTTCACACCTCTAAATTTCTCTCCAAAAGTCTTTTTTAAATAAAAATAATTATCAACTATTATTTTAAATTTTAAATATGTTAATTAATATTTGAGTGAATTCCTTTTTAAGTCACTGTGTTATGTTGGTTTTAATTACTTAAGTACAACATTTTCATTTTTAACATTCTGAGTACCTAGTTGATAATTCAATAACCATTTGAATCCAACTTTCTAACACCGTTAACTAAGTCAGTTAAGCATAAGGGTATTTGAGTCATTTTACTTTTAGGTACAATTCTATAATGCATAATGTATAAGGAACAAGTCTTTAATGCATAAGTTTTAATAATATATATAAATAAATATTACAAATTCCAAACACACACAAACCTGCACACCCCCCCCCTCTCTCTCTCACGCGCGCGCACACACACACCCCTCTGCACACCCACCAACACCCACACCCCACCGCATCTCCACCACCGTACCACAAACACACACACATACCTGCACACACCTCCCCCTCTCTTTCATTCTCTCCCTCTCTCTCATACACACCTACACACCCACGGCCACCCCCACCACCCTCCGCCTCAACACCACCACATCTCCACCACTGTATCACAAACACCTCCCCCCTCTCTCATTCTCTCATTCTCTCTTTCTCTTTCTCTGTCTCTATCTCTCTCTCTCCCTCTCACACACACACAGCTGCACATTCATAGCCACCCCCACTCAACCTCACCACTACCATCCACCGCTGCACACACCGCACCACCACACTATCTTTCCTCTACCTGACCACCACTGCACCAGAGCCCCTAAGTTGATTCAGATCTGACATTCGTTCGTCAATTAAACCTCTAACACCCTTGGTTTCTCGGCCAAGAGTGGTGATTTCAACAAGCATTTAGGTCGTTTCAGTTGCAGGTCTGGTCCAACAGTTGGCTGGTTTTATTTGGCAGTGGTTGTGGTCTAATTTCTATCTTGCTTCTTTTTTCGATTTTGACGGTTAAATAAACTTTGTTGTACAGCTTCTTGTTTCGATTAGAAAAGGATGGTGGTGATGATGGTGGTGTATGGTTGTGATACTGATGGTGGTTATCTACAGAGAGAGAAAGAGGGGGAGAGAGATGCAGATGAAATGGTGGAGATCTAAATTTGGGTTTTTAGGTTTCCAATATAGAATTTATTTAATTGTTATTTTAATAAATAAGGGTATTTTTAGTCTTTTATAAAGAGGTAACTGACTTGGTTAACAGTGTTAGAAAATTGGATTCAAATGGTTATAGAATTATTAACTAGGTACTCAGAATGTTAAAAATGAAAAAATGTTGTACCAAGTAGTTAAAAACAACATAACACAGGGAATCAAAAAAGAATTCACTCTTAATATTTTTATCTTTATATTTTCCTTATTTCCCCCTCATATTTTTTAAGCATTATTAACTTTTATATATGACATTTAAAAAAAATTACACCAAATTAACGAGCGTTTTATTGTTTTTTCAATGAGCACCACAGTTATAAACGTTAGTAAATTTTATATATGACATTTAAAAAAAATTACACCAAATTAATGAGTGTTTTATTGTTTTTTCAATGAGCACCATAGTGTTATACAAAAAACGAAAAAAATGACTTTTTAAGTGGGTTTTTGATCATGCAGAAAAAAATACAATGTGTTTAGGTAATTTATTAATCATATATCGGCAATACACTAATAAATAATCATGGTATGATAGTATACATGCTTTTGAACCTATTATTACATCTAAGAACCCACAAACTACATATATATTTACATATATAGTCAGTTTGGTAAGAATCTAATTTTTTTAATGTTTTTATTATTGTTGCTAGGAACATTGATTACAAGTATTGCTAAGTCGGTTAGATGTAGCCTATGATTCTTGGACACCATATACATCTTTAACTGATAAATGATAATTAATCACCCCGGATACTATGCACGCCTCTTAAATCAATCATCATCATAACATATCATTTGATATCAATTTGGTTGTTTTTTTCAATGTTCACATCACAACTTTAAAATGTCTTAAGGGAGTGATAAAGTTGTACAAATACTTCACTCGAGCAAGATGTACACAGATAGAATTAGAAGTAGATTTTATGAGTTATCAGACGTTGATCCTTTAAAATGAATTCTTAAAAAAATTACCTATTCTTTTTACCGTACACATATTTTATCACTTCATATTTTGTTTTTCTATCCCGAAAAGTACCGGAAAATAATCTAGTTATCATAAACGAAAATATATGTCACCATCTGATTCAATATTACCTACAAGAATTTATGCAATAACTGAGATAAAAAGGGATTTAAATCCTTCAACAACAAATATTTGTACACAATACAGAAACAGTTAAATGACTTGGCAGTTGGCACACATTAACTTCTTAAACTAATAGTAATAAAAAATACTAATTACGTGGAAAACACAAAAAAGGAGAGAAAATAACCCTTCACCTTCAGTAATATACTACATGGATTCCTAAATTCCTTAATTACCCATTAACTAGTTCACTTGTAACGATTGCTTCCTGCAAAAAACAAAATACCCTTCAATCGTATGAACAGATGGTTTTAACAAACTATTACAACATAAATTAATGTGAAATCCTTGACATTTTTCATTCCAAATCACTGGTTCTCTACATCTAGTCTGGCTTATATGACAAAAAACAAACATTTTGTTCTTAATGACAAACAAATCAGCACCCACTAATATCCCACATGTAGTGTTATATGGGAAGGATGAGATTACGGCCCTTACCTCTATTTTAGGAGATAGAAAGGTTACTTCCAGTCCGAGGCGGATCAAACGATAACATGTGAGTTTCAGAGACCCACTCGGTTTGGAATTTTTAGTGAGAATCTACTGGCTCAATGGGAAAACTGGAGAGTCTACCTAAAGGAACCCACTTGAAAAAAATCCTAGATCCGCCATTACTTCCGGTTAGACCCTAACTAAACGACCTTTCTATCAAATGGCTTGTAGCCTAATGGTATCAAGGTGTTGATAAGGTTTTACCTTTTCATACGGTGGGGATTCAAATACCATTGGTAACAAAACATTTAGCCTTCCAAAACAAAAGTTAAACAACCTTTTTTTGCCCTTTTTGAAGATAACATTTTCTTATTAACATGAGACTGAATATAGGTGATTAACAACTCTATAAAACAAATAACAAATAAAAATTAGAAAAATAAAATTCTATAACTACTTTAGAAAAGCATGGAGGCTAACCTGTGAAACTAGGAGTGTAGAAAGTAGGTTTGATCTTTGCTTCATCAATGGTTTCCAACCCTCGAAGATTCTTATCATTACTTTTCCCATTTTGGCTTTTTCTAAATCCAAATTTCTCTCTCCACCATCCTGTTGAGATCTTATTGTTGATGAACATGTCATCAGCATCATCATGGCCTGCAAGAAGCTCATCTCTGAGGGTCACCACCTTCTCCTTCAATATTGGAAGTTTGCCTTTGAAGAAGACTTCATCAGCAGAGTTTGAAGAAAAAGTGGGAACTGAAAACTCGAAATCAGAAGACACAGGAGCTTCTGTGTAACTCCCTTCAAGGTGATTTGAATCAATAAAATCATTTGAGAAAGAGATTCTTGGGTCCATGAAGCCGGTTCCTTGCTTTTCATTTTTTACTTGAACATTTAAGCATGCCATTGCTTTTGCTTGGCTTTCAAAACACACACTGAGTTTATTAGTATGAATGATTTACAGGTTATGTGGGTTGTGTGGGTGGCCTAGTATTACTATTTATACACAAACTAGTAAATGAACCCGCACTACATGGTTGAAACTCGGTTGATATTGGTTAATGTAATTATATATCTAAAAAGGATGTCAATACGTATTATAGGTCAATCGAAAACTATGCAAAAGAATATTGGTATCAGCTCGACGTTTAGTCATAATGGTAAAGAATACCTAATTATGTATTAGTACACTACTTTGAATTATGAAGAAGGAACAGAAAACTAAAAATGTATACTAACAAAAAGGGACAACTAATAAAAATTAACATATTAGTCGATAAATATATTAATTTTGTTCTCGAGCGTTTCCTCGCGGGCCTGTAGTGTATCAAGTTGATATAAATACCGAAGAAACAATGAGTTATAGTTACCTCAATAGAGACAACTATGGTGTTAAATTCATGTTTGCTGCAGAGTATAATATTTGCACACCCTCGAGGCTCGAACCGAAACCTGAAAAGAATGAGATAGATGTGCCTAGTGAAAGGAGGCGACCGCCTGAAAGTCTAAGTGACTCGTAATGGTAGACACAAAAATGGTGTTGGCTAGCTTATAACAGAGTTGCATGTAATGCTGTTCTGATGTGTACCTACGAGGAGGGAAGATCTCCTTATATAGGACACATGTGGGCCAAACATCATTAACCCATAACTTTGACGATGGGCTTGGGCCTGGGTTATAGGCTTGCTTCCGTTAGGCCCAATTGGTTAGAATTGGACCAGATGGTTTAAGATGAGACTGGATGTAATAAATGATAAAGAGAGAGAAAAGTGGTACGGCCCTGCCATTAGTCTAGGTGGCGTGACGCGATTGGCTGCAGGCGCTCCAATTCTTCCTTGTGTTAGTCGAATATTTTAGAAGATGTCTGATGTGACATCGGGCATAAAGCTGAAAAGCTGAACAGTGCAGCCAAGTGGGAGCAAGGGGGCTGCATCGTTACTGTTGGTGGTCAAAGTTGTTGGACTAGCGCTCCCATGCGTCACATTATGATTGGTTCGCGGATAGCTTCCGTGGACCCGTGCGTATTATCCTGCGTAGATGATTGATATTGGGCGGGGGACGTTCCGCAGAGTACAGCTACCCATGTCTTCTTGGCATTGTACATAGCGCTGATAGCTTTGGTTGCGCATGTCTTTATAAGTTTAAGCTATGTCATAGGGTAGGGTCTTTATCCGCGCTAGGATTTGGGACCCTAACCGAATTCATAACCGATTAACCATAACCGAAGTTTGGTTATGGTTATGGTTAATGGTAAAAACCGACCCATGCACACCCCTTCCCCAGGGGAAGATTACCTTGTATCAAGCCCACTTCCTTCTGAGTAGGTTTTGATTGTCGGCCACCAGGTTTTAGATCGACACCTTGGTGCAGTATGGCATACACATAACCCAACTTAGAGGGTTTGGGATGCTCACGCTTGTCCACTTTGAAGCCTATTGTCGAGCCCAAGAGATTGAGCTAACTTTTGAGTAGTTCAAGGTTTTTTATATTTTGGAGACTTCGGCTTCGTGGTTTAATTTTGTACTACGTCTGAAGGTGCATCCCATGGGGATGAAGGCACTGAAGTCCCTCTATGACTGGAACAAGAAATTCTTCTACATCAAGAAGGGATTTACTCCAGTGGCGATGCCCTAAAAAGTGCTTGGGGAGCGCCAATACTGAAAGAACACCCGGTGATGGAGGGGTATAAGAAGCAGGATTGGTTTGTTTATCTGACTGCCAATGTGTCCCCGTTTGTCGTGCATATGTGCGCAGAGGCCCTCCTAGTGCATCTTAGGATGAGCGGATTTTGGCTGGTGGCAGGCCAGGAGCCTGTTTTGTGCCCAAAGGTATGGGACCTCTACTCGTGTTAAGTGAGTTATCATTTTTGGAATTGTGCTAACTTTTTGTTTTTTAGGACTACCAAGGTGGAAGCGTTCTTATTGCGCGACTAGGCGCGTGTGATGAAGGAGACTCCGCAGTCGCAGTTCTCCTTCAATGTTCCTCCTCCGCCGAGGCATGAAGCTGTCTTGAAGAAGACATTGAGGAAAGTTCTGGGTAAGGAAAGTTTTCCTTCAATATTACTCCTCCGCAGTCGCAGTTCTCCTTCAATATTACTCTTCCATGATGTTAGCGTATTATTAACTCTTGTTTCTTTTGTTTTATGCAGAGTCTGCTCCAAAGGTTATTCCTACCTCCTCCACCACTCCTTCCGAGGAGGAAATTGCAAAGCAACGCATAGCTGAAAAGCTTGTGCATGATGAGAAGGAGAAGCAGCTGGGGGAGGAAAGGCTCTAGAAAGAGAAAGAGGAGAAGCTTGCTGAGGGGATGGCGAGAGCTGAGGCAGAGGCTCTTGAGAAGGCAAAGGTTGGTGCCATCCTAAAGAAGGTGAATGGGAAAAAGCCTGTATCTGTGACCACCCCAGCGGGAGGCGCTAGGGTTGGTGGTGTAGTTTTTCCTCATCAATCATTAACCTTGTACTCAAGCATTGTTTCTCCTCAATTAAGCTCTCTTTAGCTCCCCTGATAGTTCTTCTAAACTTTGAATGCTCCATGATGATTCCCCATCTTCTCTGTTCTTTATCACTTAAGAAGAATATGATGTCCCCCCTTGGTTATCTTCCCAAACTTGTCAATTCCGGTCAAAACCTTCATCAACATGTATACATCCATAGTTGTAGGAGCAGCTTGATTTACTGAAACAACATAAGTTGTTACCTTTACATCAATAGCATTGTTCTGCTTTTGATGTTGAGTATGATTTGGTTACTTTGACTCGTAGTTAAACTTGACTTTGGAACAGGATGCGCCCATAGAGTAGTTTCGAAAATAACCAGTTGTTGCGGTTGTATTTTCAATTGTGGTTGTTGACTTGTTAAAGCCCATGTATTCATTCTCAAGATAACTAGTGATTGTTGTTGAAGTTTCGGTTGCGGTTAAGAAAGATAAGCCCACGGCTTAGTCATTTTAGAAGTTTAGTCAAAATATCAACTTAGGTCAACAAAATTCAAGCTTCGGTCAACTTAGATTTTGAAATTAATAGGAAAGTCAACTCTGACATCTTATTGTGGTTTGGTGGCAAGTCAAATTGGTTATGCTCAAGTCGACATGGATGAAATGGAATTAATGGATATCTAATGGGCCTTTGCTTCTATTGTTCGCCGGGCAAAGAATTTCATAGATAGGACGTGGAGAACTGATTAGACAAGCACAAAATATATAAGATATGGCTTTAGCAAGGATATCGTTACATGTTTTAATTACGGGTTGAAGGGACATTTTGCTTGGGAGTGTGATAAGTCCAAACAACAAGGAAACTAGTATCCCTTCAACACCAAAAGAAATCAGAACCAGAACCAGGGAAGACAACAGCCAACTCTTGTACAAGCTCAAGCTCAAAATAGAAAAAGAGCCTTAGTCCCGGTCAACAACCAAAACTAGGTTACATCGGTTACCAATAACCAAGGCAGGGCACTAGTTCTTCAAGCTTATAAAGGTTTCAATTGGAATATTCATCTTAGTGAAGAAAATGGGAACAATAGAGTTGCTTGTTTTGCTGAAATCATCATGGATGTTCAAAGAGCAGAGTTTAAGTTTGATAGTGAAGAAAGTTCAAGTGAAGACTCTTCGGGTGAAGAAAATTCTGTATCTAAATATGAAAGTACTTATGGTAGTGAAGGTCAAGATAATATTGATGAAGATGTTCAAAACTTGTTAGCCGATGCTGATCTGTTAAAGAGCCAAAGATCTTTCCTGGTGAAGCAGCCTCATGTTGATAATTCCAAATATTTTACTACTGATGGATCTGCATCTCATTTTGTCTTCATAGCCAATGTACAAGACCAAGTTGTGGTATGTTTTGACTCTTCTAAACCTATTTGTGATAAGTGTTTAGAATACATTGGTAAGATTGAGAGGTTGACTGAAAGGTTGGGTTTAGGTTCACGAGTTCCTATTGAAAACCAAATACTTTGTGAACTTGAAACTAAAGAGAAGCCTCTTGTTTATACATTGGAAGGCTCTGACAAAATATTTTTAGAGAAAGAATTTCCAATAAAAAATGTAAAGCAATCATTAAGTATTTTTTTCCAACAAACCCCTGTTTGATTGTTGAACATGAGAAGTTAGGTTTGTCAAATCCAGAGGAACGGATCAAATGCTTTGTGAGGAAAATCACTCAAATTGTGACTATATTGCACAAAAAGAACAAAGTCATAATGCACGGAGCCCCAGGTATTCTCAGTATAGCTCGAGACACTCACAGAACAAATGTCAACATTTTGAGGAATGGAGATCATGCTTTTAGTGTAATGAGGTTGGACATCTGAAGGCAACCTATCCGTATCTGAGAAAACAGAAGTGCAAAGTAGTTGAACCCCCAAGATACAATGATAACCAGAGATATGGGTCACCTCAACAGAATGTTCAGTTAACTCAAAAACATTTGCAAAGAAAACGGTTGTTGTTGAAGCACCAAATCCTAAAGCTGAACATGCATCAAGTTTAATGGTTGCTCCTAAGATTGCAAAACCGAAGAAAAGCCCGAAACCAAGTCCCCATATTAAACCTAAGTCAAATCCTCTGGTAAGACCAACGGCAAAATCATAGTAGCCACCCAAATCCGCCAAGAAAAAACCTATAAAGGATAAGCATGACCAGATTTGGAAGCCAAAGACAATGGCATGACCATTTGAGGGTTCATTTGCTTCATCATTTGTAGTAAATTTTTTTGAACAAAAAGGTTGAGCATAACCAGCACCGACGGGTAATTGGATCTAGATTCCAATTCTTGATGACCAAGGCCGGCATAAGACCATCAAAGCTTGGGTCCCCCTTTCCAACAAATCTTTAAATCTCTGAGCGGGGTGTTCTGGGAGGCACTATTAGCAGTCTGTGGATTGGTAATAGCAGAGCATCTGGCACATGACGGGTGACTTATCTCTCCTCTTCGACATAAGAAATATCAACGGAGGTTATGTTGCCTTTCCTGAAAATAAGGGAGGATACATCACCAAAGAGGGGTTCTTGTCAAATGGCCTAATCAGTTTTGAGAAGATCTGTTATTTGAAACAACTTGACCACAATTTGTTGAGCATCTCACAGATTTCGGATAAGCAATTTTCTGTGTTTTTCAACTATAAAGAATGGTTGTTCTGAAGCTTGGGTTCACAATTCCAGAGGAGTGGATTATGCTTTTTGCTTCAAGGGTGAATAATTTGTATGTTCTGGATATGAGTCAAGCCATCACTAAGTCTGTCCAAGATACCTATTTTCTATCTAAGGCTACTGAGAAGGAGTTGATAATGTGGCACAGATGAATGGGGTACATCCACTTGAAAAAAAAATGAACCAGTTAATTAAGAACAATCTAGTGGATGGTGTCTTTGTTAAGCATTTTCATCTTAATAATTCTCGTGCAAGAAGGACAACTAGAAGAAAAAGTCAACATAACATGAAACCTATTAGTCCGAAAGCGCCGTGGAGAGCAACAAAAGTCCACAGACCGCCTAATTGACACCAACGAGTAAAATCTCCTTGTGCTTCAGCTATAGGTTTGCATTTTTACCCAATATGGGAAGCAGCATCCATTAATGAATGGTTATACAATGGTGGTCCTTATGAACTAATTGTTCTACACTTCCACCCTAAGAAATTAAATTCGGTAAATACTCTACTAGAACGTCTTCATATGGACCTTTTTGGACCTGTGAAACGCAAAAGCCTTAATGGTGATTTATACTTATTGGTGGTTCCTAATGACTTTTCTTTGCTTTCATGGGGAATGTGCATGACCCACAAGAGTGAATGTTTGGTAATCTAAAGATGCTACTTTCGAAGCTCGAGTCTCCTTAAAATCTCAAGATTAGAGTACAAAATATAATAATCAAGCAATCGAGGCATTTTGATCTGAAAAGGGTATTCATCGAGAATTTAGTGCTCAATACTCTCCACAACATAATGGTGTTGCAGAAAGGAAGAATTGGACCTTAATTCAGGCAACAAGGACAATGTTCGCGTATTCAAAGCTTCCTGACAATTTATGGAATGAAGCTATCTACTCTGCTTGCTACACATTAAACAAAGTCTTGATGGTGAAGAAGTTCGGAAAAACCATTTGTGAACTTCAGAACCGTCATAAACTAAATCTTGAATTCCTTGAACCTTTCGGTGCGCCTTGTACCATGTTATAAGACAATGAAAAATATGTAGAGCAAGTTGAAGAATGCTACTTTGTGGGCACGTCACTCCCAAAAAGAAGGTTTAGAAGACTCGCACAGGGAGAGTCAAAAAAATGAATCAATGTTGATGTCCAGAGATATACAGCTAATCCCTGAGGACAATGGCTCAATTGAATGTTTGATTATGCTTCTTTGTTCCAATAATTCGGTATTGATAATGTATACTAAGGAGCAGTAACTAAGTAGTATTAAGATGGTAAAAACCCAGCAAGCTCACTGTTGGTTCGTCCGATCACAATTAATGCTCCATTAGCTTTGAATGCACCAGGTCCATCAGCAATAGCCATGAATGAAGATGGAGAAGAAGAAGAAGAAAGGGAAGAAGAAGAGGTGTTTCAGGAAGCTACAGATATTCAAGAAGAACCATGATCATCAGACGACGAGTACATTGAATCAAGTTAAGTTTTGCCTGATCAACCAGTTGATTCCAATGATTCTGTTGTTTCAGCTCCCACTCAACCAGCCGATATTACTCAGACTGGTCTATCTTCTTCAAATTCTCCAAACTGATCTGTGGATTGATTTCAGTAAGTTCAACAAGAGATTAGTCTGTCACCTAGCAAAAGCTAATTATGTGCCCCCGATTAATGATGGATGGATCCATAACGATAGTAACTTTGACATTGAAGATATAGCAGTTGTAGAGAATGAAGAAGGAGATGTTGATAACAGAGGACAGGTGGAGCTGTTGTCATTGTTTTGAAACCTGGAGCGGACCGGTTGGACCGGGAACCGGGGGTCGAACCGAATTTTTTATATTTTTTTTAATTTTGCCATGTTAAATTTATGACACCATCCGGTTCTCGCATCCGTCCGACTAGTTGGACCGGCCGGACTAGTGAACCAGTAAGGAGACCGATTCGACTTCCGGTCCGTTTCTGAAAACATTGGTTTAGAATCATAGAAGTACATTTAGACATACCCTTATATTTCTATATAATTAGTTGTTTCAAGTCAATGACCCCCAGCTCAATTGGGGAGAGGTGGGGGGTTTACCATTTACTCCTTAGGGAGGTTCCCGCCCGAGGGAGGTGCACAGTTCGAATCCCAGGGCCAGCAAAAATACATCCCTTGACGTTGAAAGGGCTTATGCCCTCGGGGAAGATGCGGACGAGGGATTCGAAACGGGGTACCGAGGTGATGTCCTTAGCCGATCCAAAAAAAATAGTTGTTTCAACCAATTAACCACCATAATTACCTTTTAATTAACCACCTCAACATGACACAAACCTCTCCTTTAAAAGTTAAATGCTTCAGACTGTTACTCTATCTTTTCCTTGATGGCGATTTGAGATGATGAATAGACAAAACCAAAAGCAACGAATTTGCATATTTCAAAATCTTATCTTGAACTGAACATGGCAGTGAATGAGCTGTAGAAGATGCTCCCACCGGCCACTCCTTTGATGTTTGACCACGCAACTAGTGGGTCAAAGGTCATACTGTTACCTACCCATTCCTTACTATTTTTTTATCTCTTTCGATACAACTTTAACACACAAAAAGTAAGCATAAAATGATAAAACCCAATGATGCATGCATGTCCATAGTAACCTTATTCGCCCAAACTAGTACTCTACAAGCGGAAAAGGTCATTCTTGGTCAAGGGAAAAAGGATAAAAACACACGCATCAGATCTTTCAATAAAGGATATAAAGATTCGTATCTGAACAAACACTTGTATTTTGTTTTGTAAAACAAAAGCAGTTACCAGTTAAACACCTTAATTACTGCTAAACAAATGGACGTAGTATTACCTCACTAATGTATTATAAGTCATCCAAATTGCATCAAGGTTTCGGTTTTTTACTATTTTTCCTTCTTACAACCTTCTAAATATGATGATTTTATAAAAAATATACGCTTTGATACCATTGCGATGTGATTATCTTTTATTAACGTTTAACACCGCCCCGCCGCCACACATGGGTTTCGCTTACTAGTTATATTCAATTACGTAAAACGTAGCTAATTAACAGATTGATCATAGTAACCTAGCTATAGCTAGCATATAGTGATGAATTAGTGTCATGGCTACAGATAATAGAACACAGAGATTAGAAACAATAGTCTTAAATCTTAACCCCTCTGAACGTTCCTATATACTATGAAAAGTTTATGTCAAAACAACATACAAGACCAAGGCTAAAGCTAACAAAGGTATCAAGACAAATCTAATGTTGAAATACAATCAATATTGAGCCGTAAAAAACACTGAACACAATGATTTGAGATGACCCCAACCTTGGACTCTTTTCTTTAATTATATTCTACTTGACAAAACAAACTACTTAGATTCAGGCACTAGTAGAAAACTGCTAAGTTTTCGATAGCAAAATTTGTCTGATTTTTGTCGAATATTTGTCAGAAAAATCATAAAAATACATTCTGTCAAAAAAATGTCGGAAATGTCTTAAATATTTGTTTTTGTCGAAAATTTGTCGGAAACTTCTTTAAATTTATTATTTTACTTATATAAACATATTATTCTACTTATATAAAAAATACATTCTGTCAAAAAAATGTAGTAAATGAAGCCAGTTTTTAGTAGTGAGGGTCAGCCCCTGAGGTGTGCGAGCCACACCCTTGCCTGACAAGATATTACTCGGAGAACTTTACTAATCATTGGTTATCTATTAAGGGACGTCATTCTAATACTATGACTTTACTATGTTTATTGCTATAACATTAATTTTCGTTTAAAAAAATTAGTTTACATATTTCGTTAGGGCTTAGGCATCTTTTCAACCCGTACAAGATACTTAAATCCTTATAACCGGCTTTGCTTAGTTTGTCCAATATTTTTACTAAAGAAAATCAATTCCTACTATAATTCTAACATGATTAAATGAACAAAAAAAAAAGATTTAATCAACTATTACTTAAGGATTTGTTTTCAATCTTAATCGCTTTATTCAAGCTTTAAACACTTTTTTAGATATCTGTAATCTTTTGGATCCTGAATTTGTTCCTCTAATTTTTGTTCTAACTTCCAATATCTTCATCAAGAACTTCCACATACAACAACTATCGCACCTCTCTAAACTCTATCATTGGAGGTAACATATATGCATGAATGCATGATGTAGATCACTAGATCTTGGCATACCCGTTGCACTTCTACTTGCCCATTCTCGACGTTGGACCAATCTCATACTTTTTTACCCTTTCATCTTGAAGTGATACCTTCCCAACACTACTAGAAAAGTGGTATTTTGCTACAAAATTTTCTTACGGAAAAAAATGCGTCACAAATATTAACAAATTTGCTACTCATTTGTGACGAAAAAAATCTATAATTTTTTTAGCAATTTTTGTGACAAAATATATCTACAAATTCTTAGGAAATTGCGTACGAAATGCGTCACAAATTTCCTACACAATGTTTTTGTCACAAATGCGTTGAAAATTGTGTTACAAATGTGTAGTAATTGATTTGCGACGAGGGTTTTTATAACATCAATATTTTGTTAAAAATGCGTCACAAATCAAGAAAATGCAAGATTTGTGACGCATTTTCAACAAAACCTTGATGTTAGAAAAACCCTTGTCGCAAACCAATTACTACACATTTGTAACACAATTTTCAACGCATTTGTGACGAATATATGGTGTAGGAAATTTGTGACGCATTTCCTACGCAACTTCCTAAGAATTTGTAGATATATTGTGTCACAAATTTGCTAAAAAATTGTAGATTTTTTTTCGTCACAAATGAGTAGCAACTTTGTTAAACTTTGTGACGCATTTTTTTCCGTAAGAAAATTTTGTAGTAAAATGCCACTTTTCTAGTAGTGCAACATATCTTGTCACTACGTCAACTTCTTTCGAGTCCTTATCGGTTTCTTTTTGTCTTTGTCCCTGTTAATCAATGAGTCATCTTGACTCATATCACACTTCCTAGTAGTCTGTCACTAGTATTGATCGTTGCTACGTTCAATTACACAACCCTATTGTACGAATTTAGACAACCGAAACTGATACCTCTAGGTCTCTCACTATCTCTCGTAGTGGAGTACCATTGCTGGTCATTTTGTTGATCATACCGATTCTTCTTCTTCTTAGCTAAATAGATCCCCCGAGTATTTAGCTATAATACCAATTATTGGAATACAATCGATATGAGTGAACAAAAACACTGAACATAATGATTTGAGATCACCTAAACCTCAAGCTCTTTCTTGCATATTCAAGTGGACTAAATAAAAGATTTACATTATATTGAAATATTACTTAGGGATCATGTATATCGATTTTGGTGTTGAAAGTGCGATCTAGCATCTTGCTAGCTTTTGTATTGTAACTTATTGGGTGATGAATTAATAAAAGTAATTTGCCGTTCAAAAAAAATACTACTTAGACCGTCCGCAACGCGCCCGTGCCACCGCTGCCGCTACCACATCCCCCTGCCCATCCTCCCTCTCTCTCTTCTTCCACGGGCGCCCTCCACTTCTCTCTCCTCTCACTCTCACAGCAACCCCACAGTCCATCCACGGGCGCGCCCTTCTGCAAGGGCTGCACCTACAACCTCTCGCCTCCACGTCCTCTCGCCGTTGTCTCTCTCCTTCAGCTACGTTGCCACGTCTGAACGGGCGGCAGTTCAAGAATAGCGTTGGAGATGGCCTTAGCTAGGGATTTACTTTCTTTTGTAACTATCCCTTTATTCAACTTTAAAACAACTGTGTAGATATCTTTGATTAGTCTTTTGGCTCTTTGATTTTCTCCTCCCTAGAAATCGAATGGAAATATTAATACTTGTATCAAATCATTAGTTGATTACTATTATTAGTACTTTTCTTTTTGTTCTTTTTTTTTTCCCTCATATCGACCCTTGATGTTATTTGTGTTTTCTATACTTCATATTCAAAAATAAAGGTCATGAAGTTCTAATGCGAGCAACCTCGATCTCTATATACCGGGATAGAGGAAAGTATTGCCCTTTTCGCATCCTCATGAAACTCTATCAATAGCTTGCTAAGAATATATATTTGCTTGTCATCTTACATATCTAAAGTAACCACTTCACAAAGTTAATTTTATGACAAATCTGGTTGATGTACACCTTCATTTATCCATCATCCATCTCTAAGATCACCTTCTAACTCACAATATTTATCAACACATTGCAGCAACGGACACTCATATAAACTCAATTGCAAGTGTTTGTTATGATCTAGTTAGAATCTAACATAACAACTCACACGCTAGATTGGCTAATAACATGTGGTCTAAGAGAAATAATTCAATCTCTGTCCTTTTACCTCTAAGAAGTACTAAGCCTCACATGGTTTAACAAATTTCCACTTGGAATTTTGAATGAAGTGTCTGCAAGTAGCTGATTCCTATCCTACCCCCACAACACACACACACATTCAGTAGGTGTAAAACAAACAACTGGCAACTGGCAATCGATCAACGTACCCTAAGAATTGTAAATAAAGATTGGTCTAAAGGCATCTGTTCCTTTTCTGGTCTGCTGAACAGTGTACAAGTTTTGTTTTTTGTGGTGTTAGTTTAAAGAGGCTATTGTTTAATTTTACTTGTGTACAAGAGGCACGTTTAGCTATGTCAGATCAAGAGATAACAATTAAGTCACTGTTCTCATAATCTGGTGCATGCGTGTTGCTTTATAGTTTTGTCAAAGTAATCTTTTTTAATACATTGTTTTGTGACAAAATAATGTCATATGCCACCCATGTTCTTGGGGTTTTCCTTAATTTACTGCCAAAAAACTGGCTCAAGGATCTAAACCTATAAGAGTATTGTAGAAGCTTAAAATAACATAACCCTAGTTTGCGTTAGCTCTAATTTGCATTTGAAGTATTTATTTTATCATAAATTGCGTAATCTAATCAGGAGTTAGGACCTCATATTAAGGAGGAAAGTCACGGAAAGTATGTTTAAGTATCTCATGTTGGACTATACTATTATACTAGGGTTTATTAGTATGAGCCTAAGGACTTAGCTAAGTTTCTAAGGTTCTTTTTAATATCTTTATATTGTAACGTGTAAGCAGTGGCGAAGCTTGACCCGAAGGTTCGGGGGGTCGGAAGTCACCGGGGGTTCGGAAGTCACTAGTTTCGGGGGGTCGAAACCCTATATTTTCAAAATTTTCTATACGGCTACTATATAATCAGAACTTCTGCGCGAAAATCCGGGGGGTCGGCCGCCCCTCCCCGCCCCAACTAAGTTGCGCCAGTGCGTGTAAGTGCACTATTGTGTATGTCCCCAGCTAGTAATCAGGTACTGTATGTCGAAGGAACAAATATAATATACATTCGGGTGATAGTTAGGTCGAATGAAAAGAAGAAGATTCATTCGAACCCACGAAGGGTCGAATGAACCCATTCGAACTTATGATGGGTCGAATGGAAAAGTTTATATAAAGGGATAAGTTAGTTATTAGGAGTTGGTTGATCATTTGAGCTTATCCCCAGTTTTGAGAGCCACTCTGTATTAGGTTTAGGTTTCGATTTGTAACATTCTACATTTGATCTAATACACGAGTAAAGTTATGAAAATTGCTCGGTTCTTATAAACGGTCCCTACAAAGTGGTATCGGAGCTTAGGCTCGATTTCTCGATTGCAAACTGATCTGAATTCATGAAAACAGATTAAAATTTCTGATTTAAAGTTCAAAACCCTAGAAATTTTGAAACTTTTTATAAAAAACATGGTTTTTGATTGATTTGGAGTTGATTTTGATGTTGTTTTCAAAGATTCTTTTACAAAAACTTGTCTAAAATCAAATCCGAACAAAACCTATCCAATTTCATTACATTTGGTGAAAATTTTTCAAAATCAGATCAAATTCGTATGTGACAAATCTGGATGATGATGAATAGACATGAAAAGGCCGAATGAAAAGTTGTGAGGTCGAATGAGTGAAAAAAAAAATTTGGTTCGTGCTAAATTTAGGTCGAACGAGAAAATTTAGATTTGATTCGTGCTATTCAAAGTCTCATTCGTGCTAACCAATTTTCATTCGTGCTTCTGTTTCTGGTTCGTGCTATCCAGAGGTCGAACCAAAATCCGATTTTTTCATTCGTGCTACTATCAAGGTCGAACCAATTTAATTTTTTTTATTCGGCCTATCTGTGAGGTCGAACAGGGGTGTATTCATTTGGTTCGTACTCTCGATCAAATTCTCATATTTGAACTGTATTTTTCAAATTTTAAGGTGTAAATATATGGGAATGTTATTTTTGGAGAGATCCACAAGAAGTTGCACAACAACAATCACAAAGACAAAAACCTCAAGTTGATCCATGGGGACGAGTCGTTGTACCTACAATTCAACAATCTGTTACACGACCTATAGTTGATGTGTGGGGTAACTTGATAGCTCCAGCTGTGCAACCAATTAATAAAAGGATAAATGTTGATGAGTGCGTTAACAAAGAAAGTGTTGAAAGTGATGTTGTGTGTCTTGTTACACAAATGGGGAATGATGATTCAAGTGAATTATCAAAGAGTGATTTGAGTTCTAATAAGAGTTCAGAACAGAGTGAATTGAGAGAAAATGATTCATCAATTGTTGATGCAAATTCTAAGAAGGTGAATAATATAGATGCTGAGGTAAATTTAAAATCTGAATGTGCTTACTGTTCTGAATATGTCAAATTGAAAAGAGAAGTGCTGAAACTTCTTGAGGACCAACAGAACTTAGCAAGTGAATTAAAAAGATGCAAAACTGCAAATGAAATTTTTGAAAAGAATGAAAAAGATTTTAAAAATCAAATTGACTCTTATAAGAAGGAAATTTCATAATTTTATAAAACTTATAAGAATCTTACTGTTGATGTGTTGGAAAAGGATAATTCCACATCAGAGTTGGATGTCACAACACCTTATGTTGCTGATCCTGATTCTGAGGAGAGAGCAGTTCTTGGAGTGAAAACTGAAAATGTCGTAGCCACTTCAGAACCTAAATCTGAAATGAAACCCATATTCAAGTTTTCTGAAGGAGTGGAAGGATCCTACATGTTGGTAGGAAGTGATAAATTGATTTCTAATAAAGATTTTCCAATTCATCTCATCAAACAATCTTTACTTAAATGTGTTTTTGTTGATAATGATGATTTGTTAGCTCAATTTAAAAATTAATTTGGTCACCTGCAATTTAAACTCAATCCTAACCAACATGAGAATCAAAAGAATCAGTCTATGAACAAAAAGAAAAGTCGCATGACAAAAGGACCAAAACCAATCAAATCGAAAGGTAATGATCAGATGAAAAATTCTCACCATAAGAATTCAAGAAATTTTTCTTTAAGCTCAGATGGCTTTTATGATTATCCAAGTACCTCTCGATTTGATGGTTATTGTGGAAACAATTCATCACAATATTCTCCTGAGTACGTTGAATGGAGAAGTTGTTTTGAATGTGGTAAGGTTGGACATTTGTCAGCTCAGTGTCCATATTGGTATTGGGATAAAGGAAAAGAGTTTGAGTTTGAAGAATATAGGTCCTGCTTTAACTGCACAGAGTGTGGCCATTTAGTTGCTGCTTATCCGTATGTTAAACGGAAAAGGACAAAAGTGAAAGCTGCTAGTCATTCAGGCAATGTCAAAAAGCCTGTATCCCCGAAATATATCAAGAAACAAAAAGGAAAACAGTCTGTTGTGTTTGACAATCGTAACAAAATTGCCTTGAACAAAAATAGAGGTAGTGAATAAGTTGCTAAGGTAAGGGGGTTCTAATGCTAAGTCTAAGAATAACTCTAAGCATGGGTCTTTATCAGTTAAGTCTGAGAAGGTTCCAAACATAATTTAGAAACAGGTATCAAACAAGAAACCTAAAAAATTAAAAATTAAAACAAAACCAAAGAAAAAGAAATCTAAAATAAACCTAAACTTGTTTTGAAGCCCAAATCATTTTCTCAATCCGCAGCAGCTTCTACTTGAAGTCAACCGATTGAGAAACCAACTGATTTCTCAAAAGGTGAATGGATTGATATCCCGAGGATTGATGACCTTGGACGACCCATCATTGTGAAAGGATTGGTTCCCCTCTCCTACTAATTGTTTAGCAAGTGTGCAAGTTGTTCTAGACAGACCTATTAGTTGTTCTTTAATAGTTGATAGTGGAGCATCTGTATACGAAAGCTGGCTTGATTTTCCTCATATATTTTGTTTTGCTATATCTGGAGGAGATCAAGTTTTGGTATTTATTGGAGAGGTAAAGGTTGAGAAATTTAGATTGAAAAAGGAAAGACTGAATTCAACAAAGAGGAGAGTGATTCTCGTCTGCTTCCAATCTGTAAAGCCGAAAAACGTTGCAATCTCATGCAATTGTTCTCGGTTTTGGTGTTTAACAACAAGTTCGCTAATATGGTTTATTCTAAACTCTTTTATCTTTGTCAGTGTTTTTACTAACAGAAAGATCTTACTGAGTCAAGTAATCTGAGTGGAAAATGGTTTTTTGAAGAACAATGAGTAAACCTCGTCGTATTTTATTTTTCTTTAAAAAAGTTTAAAATCCAAAAATATTCTTATTTTTAGATTTTTAGGGGTTGAAAAATTTTAGAAAAATAAAAATTTTAAAAAATCAGAAAATGAAAAATGATTTTTTCCTGGAGAGAAAAAGAGGAGATAATAGTACATCAGTGGACTGTCAGACTACTCTGAAAACAAAATGAATTAATAAACATCGAGTAGCCACTACAAGTATATATTGGTAGGCTTGAAATCAAAGTTTAAAGTTTAGCATAGTGATTTAAACTTAAAATCAATAACTGATAATCATGTGGATCAACGTCTCATTGGCATATGATCTTGGTACCGAAATTTCGTTTGATAGATTACCAAAATCAGAGGTTTAGGTCGTTATATTGGAAAGTTATATGGGGATGGCCTAACTGATCTTCTGTTTTATTGATTTACAGACCTAGATTCAGTCATGGTATCTTTATAAAGATCTTTAATGACAAACCTTAAGTTACTGAATGAGGAACTTAATATGTGTGATGATAATCAAAGATTATCTAATGCATCGTATCAATACTATGATGAAAATCATGTAAGATATTAGCCCTCACCCTGGTAGAGTGCACAAGTCGCTTTGATGCATTAATTTGCTGACCTGTCACCTCTGTGCCTCATACCTTGTAACTCACAGATAACTACAATATATTCACGCGTTACAATGAAGCTTTGCGCAATTCTTGATACGGGAATGTGTCGCTTGTGCAGGGACCATAGGTTATTTAGTATCTAATGTTACCTTAACGTATCTAAAGTGTTGAACAATGAATAATGATTTCGAGTTTAAGTGGACAAACATCCTGGTAATGGTTGTTGGATGCTCAATGTATAAAACAGAAAATTGATCAAATAGAGTTTTGACTGACTGTTCCAATACTGATATGATCCTCTTACCAGAAAATTCACAAAAATATGTTTAGTTTACTTTCATGCAAATTTATTTGAAAACTCAAAAAGATTTTTGGTGTGTTTTAGCATAAACTTCAGAAAATCCAAAAGTTTTGCATTTCTATTTTAATTTCGGTAGCCGATGTTGGGATACAAAATGTGAAAGCTCAGATGCTAAATGTTGAAACAACAAATTGAAATTATTACTTTCAAAATTGCAATTTAAAAGTTTCTGGTGCATATTGAAAATGTTAATAGTTCAGGGGAGAAATATTGAGAGTCAAATTGGATGTAAAGATTACTTCCGAGATTTTTGTCCTGTGTCTAACGACGGTTGTAGTTTGTGTAGTTTTTAGTAATTTTTTCTGCAGAATCAAACAAAACAGGTGCACTGTTCAAGACTCATCGACAAGGTGTGTAGATTGAACAAGACCCAAACCTGAACATCAAGATCACCAGAACAATAGAAACCAGCCAGAAGTTGTAAAAGATGTGATAAGTGAAATCATGGAAGCAAAGAAATTTCAATATTGTTCTCTGTCTTCATCTATGGACCAACAAATGATAAAGCCAAGATTTCTTGAGTCTGTCTAAGATTTTGAAGCTTACTAAAGAGATAGACAAGAACTAATGAAGCCTCGACACAAGCTTACAAGAAAAGAAAGTTTTCAAGTCTTTCAAGATGATGAATGCAAGATTTGAAGATTTGATAACTTTCTAGTTTAGTACATCACTATCTAGGTCCAAGGGGGAGATTGTAAGTGCACTACCGTGTATGTCCCCATCTAGTGTGATCCGGTACTGTATGTCGAAAGAACGAATAATATACATTCGGGTGATAGTTAGGTCGAATGAAAAGAAGAAAGATTCATTCGAACCACGAAGGGTCGAATTAACCCATTCGAACTTATGATGGGTCAAATGGAAATGTTTAGATAAAGGGGATAAGTTAGTTATTAGGAGTTAGTTGATCATTTGAGCTCATCCCTAGTTTTTGAGTGTCGCTCTGTATTAGGTCTAGGTCTTGATCTGTAACATTCTACATTTGATCTAATACACGAGTAAAGTTATGGAAATTGCTCGGTGTTTCGTATTCAGTTTTCATCTCGATCTTTACTGATTATGTCTTACTCGATTTGCACAACTGGAGGGGATTCCCCACCCTACGGTTGATGTTCGTGAGATCTTGGTTCGTATAAACGGTCCTACATAACTTAACAGCCTAACTGAGTCTTTTGGCTCAACCGGTGTTTTACTAATAACAGAAGAAGTCCGTAAATCACAATGAACTACATCAAAAGGTGTAAAAGTAACAGACTGAGAAGTATGAAATGGTAAATGTTTGTTATTCGAAAGCTGACAAGAGTTACAAAAATGAGACAATTTGTCTTTATTACATGGAAAATTAAAATGACCAATAAGTGCATATAGGGCTTGAGCAACAGGATGGCCAAGTTTTTCGTGCCATGGTATAGACTGAGAGGAAACAAAATAAGCTTGAGAAGGAGGTTCTAGTGAAGTGAATGGATAGAGATCCCCTCTGCTTTTTATGGCGAGAAAGGTTTCTTCCAGTTTTGAGTTTCGTCAAAGAAAACCCAAATGGGTCAAATTCAGTAGACACACTATTATCACGAGTAAATTGTCTAATGGATAAAAGGTTTTTAATGACTTTGGGACTGTAAAGGATGCTGGGTAAGACATAGTTGCGGTTGGGTAAGGGGTGAAAGCCAGTGCTGGATCCGTTATTGGTAAACAATTACCAGCACCAACTAAAATTTTAGTATGTAAAGGTTAATGAAGAAGGAATGTGTTATGAAGTAAAAAATTGTCAAAAACCTAAACTGTGGTCATCAATATCACCTTAATTTTTTGAATAATATTTGGTGTTTTTAAGCTGTGGCACGGAAAAATAATTATTGGAGTGCTCCTTTATTTATATATTATTTAGGGCTTATAAAACCTTATAAACGTCTGATGACTTATGGTTTAGTGGTATTA